>BMAO01018594.1:173979-211875 GCA_019973975.1 Trichonephila clavata | reverse complement strand
ATATCAACATTGTAGTGTGGGAGAGTGGGCCAGTGTGATGTTCAGTGACGAGTCCCGGTTTAGTCTGAGTAGTAATTCTCGGCGGGTAAGAATATGGAGAGAACGTGGAACACGTTTTGAACCAAGAAACATAACGGAAATACATCATTTTCCATCAAGTGGAGTAATGGTACAGGCAGGTATCATGATGGACGGCCGCACAGACCTCCATTTCTTTGACACGGGGTCTGTGACTGCTCAAAGATACAGAGACGAAGTTTTTGACCCTTTTGTTCGCTTGTTTCGAGGTGCTGTTGGTCCTGACTTCTTATTCATGGATGATAATGCGCCATGTCACCGAGCGGTGCTGATTGATGACTTCCTTGAAACGGAAAACATCCAGCGCAAGTCGTGGCCTGCGAACTCCCCTGATTTAAATCCTATCGAGCATGTATGGGATATGCTCTAGAGACAAATTGCTGCCCTTTCGCATCCACCAAGCTCCTTTACAGAACTGAAGAGGGCTCTCCAAGAAGCTTGGAACCGTTTGAGCCCACAACTCATTCATCATGTCATAGCATGTATGGTAAATCGCTGTGCAGCGTGCCTGGCTGTCAGAGGTGACCACACGTCTTATTAAACTGCAACATCAGTATTTTATTTAATGTTTTCTTTAATTTTTTCTTTAAAATGTGAATCCTTGATATGCTCAGTTTTCTTTGAATCTGCTACTTTGGATAATAAAATTAATTATTATCATTCTTTTGATTTGCTTCCTTATTTTATAACCATTTTTCGCTCGCATATCACGTTTCCCGCCATTCTGATTCATAGTTCTTTCTTTATTCACATAATTATCAATTATACTTAACTTTTGGACACCAGTGTATTATGTCAATTGAATCACACGACTTGAATTTAATGACATTTAGTGATTCAATGTTTTAATTGTTTTTTTGCACGTACCTTAATAGATGGTACTTATAAATAATGTACATATCTATATCCATTTATTTATTTTCTCTCTCTCTTTGTTTATATACAGGGTGTCCAGCCTTAATGTGACCCAATAGCTAATTCCTGAACCGTTCGGTTTAGATATACACTTCCAATTTGAAAAATGTTTTAAAAAAGGTAGAGAATGTTTTTACGGGCTTTTCAAACCAAAAAACACATTTAGAAAAAAGTTACAAAAATTAAATTTTTATGCGGTCCCCAGGTCCTATCACTTATATTTAGGAAAAGATGCAGTACACAAAAACAAAGTAAAACAAAAAGTTTCATTTTATTACGGTACAAACTGACCGAGTTATGCCTAGATAAATTTGAAGCATCCGAGTTACTCAGAAAAGGAGGTCGTATATAAACTAAGTTTAGAGAACAGTAATTCACTATCTACAGAAAGAGCAAAAGAAAAAAACATCATAGTAATATTAAAAGATCATAGTAATATTAAAACATCGAAGTAAACATCATAGATTGACAACTTGTATTGCTGTATGGCAAGCAATAAAAATAAATTAAAGAAATACAACTTGTATCGAAACGATTAAAACAGCTTTCTTTAAGAAAGAGCAGCAAAATAATACAGGATTTGCCGTTCAAATTATAGCATAATGTGGAATGATGCGCAAATCATGAATCAGGGGCTTTCTTATATCAGAATGACCAAACTAAGTTATAAATAATGGGAAGGCACGACGTGTGGCACGAGACAAGGGAATACGTCTATGACAACTCCCAGTTTTATACAAGCGTTGAACAGCACGGGCAATTGTACAATAAGATGGATGTCTTCGACAGGGAAATTTAATGGAATAAGGTCTTGCCGCCTCTCTCTTATTTCGATTACATTGCCCATACAACAGTACTATTTCGCAGTATTCTTCATTCGTATACATCTCGTTCTCCCGTACTAGAATTCGTAATATTAGAATATGGCTGTATGCAATTCCTAGCGACTACACAACTTTTAATAATCGCCATGATTAGTAACGCAGCAAATCAGTCTGAAGTGGCAGCAAATAAGTCTATATTTTTGGAACTGCTTTTGAAATGTTTTCTTCGTCCAAAATATTTTATTTTGTGTATATTTTACACGTACAGAATAAATTTTATTTTTCAAGTGCTCAATTATTGTACTATTAACGTAATTACGTACTTTTAAATTTAAAAACGATTTACATAAGAATGACGTGCAAGAGCGAAAGTTTCTTCGCAGAGTTCCAATTATTTTCCCTTTGGAGACGGCCCCTTACTAGCTTCTTGAAAAATGGCCCGAAAAATGGAGGAAATGTGTGATTTTGAAAGTTCCACACATAACTCGACCAGTTTTTATCGTAATAAAATGAAACTTTTTGTGTTTACTTTGTTTTTGTGAACTGCATCGTTTCCTAAATATAAATTATAGGAACTGGGGACCATATAAAAATTTAATTTTTGTAATTTTTTTCTAAATGTGTTTTTTGGTTTGAAAAGCCCGTAAAAACATTCTTTACCTTTTTTAAAACATTCTTCAAATTGGAAGTGTACATCTAAACCGAATGGTTCGGGAATTAGCTATTGGGTCACATTAAGGCTAGACACCCTGTATATATCTTACTTTGCCTAATTGGGATGCTGCGTTATCCTTGAAGGAATCAAGTAAAATTAAACGTCTACGTCAACTAAAAGCTTGCGAAATCTAAGGAAGTAGCTTAAAATTGTAAGAAAGGGGCGTTTCTCAAGCTATGGGGCGCTCCCCTCTATGGTGGGATGATCTCCCTACTTGGGGGGAGGAGGCACGAATATATCAAAAAATGTAAATAGAAGATCCTTCAAAAAATATGAATTCACTGAAAGGAAGCCTAAGACAATACAGTCTGACATAATAAAAAATAAAATACACATTTACACTGATATGCTATACTTGTCAATGTATCAATGCAAAGCAAAGTATTTGATAATTAATTTATCAATACTAAACTAAGAAAGAGTTTCATAATTACTAGTGACTTCCATAAGCTTACCATATACAAATTATGCACAAAAATTAATACTCATCTTGCTAATGTGTACGGTTTCCATTTAAGGTCGTATTGTAGCTTTAGCGTCAAAGTACATTATTATTGCATTCAATGCACTGGGCAATAAAATTTAAGGTTTAAAATTGGGTGGTAAATATTGAGAGTTTAAGAATCACTAAAGTAAAGAATAATAAGAGCAAAACGTATGACAGATTGTCATCTTAAACTCGCTTAAGTTCATTTTATATGAACTATAAGTTTATATATGTACTTTTAGCATCACACTAAATAACGTTACAAATTAAGACTCACAGCCTAATTTACTCTCTGTCCTTCTGATACAATTACTTTAATTTAAACGAAGGGCTAATTTCATTAGCATATCACATTAACATTTTTCGTGTAATTCTCACTCTCATTAACCAATAGCCTACTATAGTCTGAAATCAGAAATTTAGATGAATCTCTTCCGTAATGAGATGACGCAAACTGTTGCATGCTTGTAAAACTAAGATTATTAAGGAATGCAGCTGGCTAAATCAATGAAAATTCTTAGCAAACAATTTATTAGCGCACATACCTAATCCCTCTATATATATTCAGTTCTCATTTATTAGATGAAACAGAAGCAACAGGAGATGTCGACAAGTTATGCACTCGAACAGGCGAAATGCGATTATTGTAAGGATTAACATGATTGGTTATTGGGCCGAACAGAATCGAATTAGGCGAACTTTGTTAGACATTTATTCTTAGAATTATTGGCGAAATTGTCTATCCTGATCTAATCACGGTAACAGAGGGTTTTGTCTTCTACTTTCTGGAATAGTCTAAATTATAATCGTATACGACCTTTTGACTTGGTTTGACTTACCTCACCAGTTAATTTTTAAGTATTTGTAATATGGATAATATATATTTGGGAAGATAATTTTTGGCAACTTTTACAGACCGACATTTTTTTTTTTGTATCAAATTTTTAAATGATATAATTATTCACATGAGATGTCCAAAAAGTACGATTGCTTCTTTTAACAAATTATATTGATAATATTTTCAAAATAGTCCATAAAAAGCTGAAGAAAGATTTGGCATGTTTTTACTTGAATTAATTATTCACTGTTTAACAGTTCAACCATTTTATCTGGAAATTTTGAAGCACAATGTGTGTGGTCGTGGTATATATTAGTCACGGTTATGGGCATTATAGTTAGTCATGGTCACGAACTCATGACCGGATATTCATGAGTTTGAGCACTAGTGCTACTGTAAAGCCACAGGGTTTATGGCCTGGAGCATGTTTAAGGTATAGAAGTTCAGAAAAGGTTATTTTCCCATTTCGGCAGCACGAATCTCGCCAAAGAGAGTTTATTAGCGACAACACACAGTATACACATAACAAATGTGAATAAATGTTAGTTCTAAAAATATTTTACTTCAAAGACATAAACATTTTAATATCAGTTAAAATTTGTCCATTCCGTCGAATTTAAAATATTCCGTTTATGGTCGGCTGTATTATATTTAGCGATTTTATCGCCTGTGCCGGCGAAATTCAACAATACCCAATCTTTACTTTCGGAGTTATCTCAACTACGATTTTTGCAAAAATCTGAAAAAGGAGAAGAGGAATATATTTTTTTCTCTCTTTCTTTCACCCGCGTATAAGTGAGAAAGCGTAACTCGCAGACGTACTGCACCTTCCTAATTATCTGCATCTTGTGATGAATTATTAATGAGGCTACACTTGAATTAGCATGATCGGCGTATGATATGATTTGGGCAGAGAGGGATTGTTTCAAAATTCTGGCAAGCCAGCTTTAAGGGGGTCGTGACTTGAAATCAAGAATGAGAATCCAAAGAGATAAACTAAAGAAGTTTTGGGGGTGGTAGAGCTAAAATTGATGATATTTTTTGTCGTATTTTTTCTGTCTTATGTTCCTTAAACGAAGGTTATTACTACTTTTTTTGGGAAGTGAACAATGGAACCGGGGACTAAGCCGATAAATTCAATGCAGTAACATTTTTTTAAAAAATTAAATCAGACAGCAGAATTTAATACTATTTTAAGGAGACATTTACTTTGTTACTCTAAATTTGTTAACTTTATTACCGTTTTTTTATATTTCAATAATCATTTTACTAATCTTTTAATATTAATTATGCTTGATTTTTGTATTTTTTTCACTAAATGTTGACAGTAAAATTTAAGAAAAACATTTTTTTAAAATGGAATCTTTTAATATATCTTACATATAATTATATCGGTGATTCTGTTATGTAATTAAATAGTTTTATTCATTTTAATAAGGCATTTTTATCGAATCACGATTATATATATATATATATATTATGTCTAAAATCTATTAAATGCAATCACCAAATTCTGTGCGTGTGATTTTCTTTATATGCACTACAAATAAATCTAGACAGAATGAAATGCACCTCATAAACTTCCATTTAAACAGAGCTTTATTTGGAGATGGCCCCTGAGAATCTAATAAGAATACGACACAACTATTTTTTCTAAAGACAATATCTTAATTGGTTGAATTATTTTCAGCATTCTTTGACTTAGATTGTCTTTGCAATTATAGAATTCATTTAGCATTTATCCTAACACAATACAGGAGGAAAATTTTATCCATGATATTATAATTTAAACTGATAATCAGTAAGTGAATAAAAAACAAACACTTTAAAAAAAAGTAAGTTTTAATTCATATCGAAAAAGATATTTTAGATATTATTAGAAGAAACAGAAATTTTATTGTAAAGTGTCTCTAGTGGCCTTTTGAAATTAGAGCGTTTTAAATTATGTATAGTTTTGAAAGTAGAGTATCCTTTAAGGAATTTTAAAAAGTACATATTTTTATTTGGAATTCGCAGCTAACAAAGTTTTATTTCAACTCTGAAATATATTTTTGCTCTCTTGCAAAGTCCTTTATGATTATAAGCGTTTGGCGTAAAGCTGTTTCAATGATATGCAGATACTTAACGCGCTGTGTTTTTAATCATTTTGTTTGAAAACATTCAATATCCTATGCTTTCTTGAGAGCGCTTCGTATATCACACAATCTGCTTCATAAACAATTATTTTGAAATTATGAGGAAAAAAATATTACCAATTATAAATATCAACAAATGAGTTAGTTCAATAAATATAATTTAAAATATATATTTTAATTACAATTCAAATTCAATTACTTTAAATCAGAGATGGATGGACTTTTCCAGGGTACGGGCTACTTTTAATATTTTAAGGTGTTGTGGTCTATCTGGATGTGGTCATTCTGTACTAAAGAGTTGTATGTTTTCTTTTCTTAAAACCGTAAGCATTGTACCTCATTTTTAAAAGAAGACGTTATTATTTTTACTACAAATGCACAAGTAAAACAAAATTGTTAACTTGAATGCTTGAAAATATTTGAGCGACTACTAGACCGTGGAGAAAAAACGGATTCAATGCAGTTAGTAGAAAACAAACTAGAGCCGATGAGTCTAAAATCGACGCATGTATCGTGAGACATGACATCAACTCAAGAATCCAGTCTCGTGAAAGATTGGATTTTGAAATGATGTCTCAATAACCAATCCCGTTCCATCGCGAGAGGAGCCAACCATCAGCTTCTATTCTTCCTTTTTGTCAGCATATGGGGACAAATTCATTTCTATGGCTGGTATCTCATTGATCCCTTTTCCCCTCTACAGTGGCATTGAACGTGTTAAGCGTCATATTTCCCTTCCAATGAGGGTACATGTGTCGTCTACACATTTATCGAATCATTTGCTTAAGTCCGAGCAACTCATTCCTCCAATCGGAGCCGACCTGCTCGACCAATAGAAAGAGTGGCTACCACCCTCTCAGACCACGTTCAAAATTTTTTTATCCCTAACTTTTCACCAACCTAGGACACACCCACTAACAAAACGCAGCTTCCCGATTGGACGAGTGCAGTGTGCCTCAAAACAGTTTATATAGTCACCCTTTTCTCACCTCACTCAGTCGGAAGTCGACGGTAAAGGTGCCGGGTTCTCCCGGTTACCGAGTTAGTTGACCAATTGATTAAGTTGGCCGTACGCTAGCCTCCGGTAACGGAGTTAGTCGCGGTCGACACAGTATTCCACTATTTCACCCCAACGCAAACAAAAATAGCTCCAACAATTTTTCTTTATATTTTTATTATTTCAGGTCGCAATCTAATGTACTTTCTTAATTTTATTTTTAACCTTTAAATTTTTTCATAATTTTTCCCACCTTTTACTAAACATGGCAAGTGTAGTTTTTAATGTTCACTCAAATACAAGATAGGGGATGAATACTTCATCAGAGATCATGTGCCCCATTGACCATTTTACCATTTGCTTAAGTAAACACAATCGCATCGATTGTGAAAGCCGTTTCTCCAGTCTAGTTGACGTCGGTGTTCCATAAATATATATCTTTTAGTTTGCGTGTCTTAGGTCTTAGTAAAGGTGGTCAATCCAAAATGTATTTGTGGTCAGCCGGTCGATCGCGATCCATTTAATGCCCATTCCTGCTTTAAATGATGCTTTGGAGTACAGAGAGTCGGAAAACCCTCTTAGTACCTTAACTTTGGACTCAATTAATAAAACAATACAGGTAAATAATTCTTCATTCTTAAAACCATAGCACTTGGATTGTACTGAATGTGCTTATCTTGTCTCGGACTTTTTTTTCCAACTTGAAAAATATGTATATTTTAACAACGCAATATCAAAAATATATCCATTTAATTAAAAATCAAGAGCTATTCAATAAATTAGAAATTGCGCAAACAGACTGGTTATTACAGCAAAGAAGATACAAGAGAGAATTAGCGAAATATGTAGAAAAGTTCTTGTATATCAAACCATTCATTAAGAAGGTTGCCATTACATCCGACATTTAACTCTCACTAAGCAACAATTACAATTAACGTTTCACTTAATGTCACAAACAATCGCAAAGAAAAAATAAATTAAACTCTGAATATTTAAGACACAATAAGATTCGTGCAAGAGTTTTCTAATAATTTAGTGCGCGTAAGAATTCTAAAAATAGAGCTATTTTAATTGCTTTTCTGGAAATTTGCGTTCGGTTAAATGTCTGAGAAAAATATCTACAGATATCTCCTGCTGCATAATAGTCTACAAATTAATGAAATCCGAAATAAAAGGAGGGGAAGAAGTGAATCGCTTTGTTTTCGACTAAAATAATGCTCATTTTTAATCAAGCAGTAATCATCGAATGAGAGGACTAGGTATTGCAATTGCTACACATTCAAAAGAATTTGATAGAATAGATTGACTCTAATTGGCTCTATTTTCTAATTGGCTCTTTTTCTATTTATTGTTAGAAGTAAGAATTTTGCAAGAGTATGAAACTCTGATTTTTTTCAAAGAATTTCCTGTTGTATTATACATGTATTTATTATGTTATGCAATTAAAATTTTTGTTAAGCCGAAGAATAAAAAGAACATATTACCTGGAAATAAACAGGGGAAGCAAGTAAGTTTGAAAGATGCCGAAATTGTTAAATATAAAATTTTGGCTAAATGTTAGTGTAAGAAAATTAAATTAGAGAATAAATGATATTGATTTTTCAGTGATGAATATATACGGGTGTTTTATGCATCCGTGAAAACACTGTTATAACGCAATCTTGTACCAAAGGAATTTACATAAGTTAAATATATCAAAAAGAACTAAAACCCAACGTACCAAAAGTAAAAGTTATACCAATTTGAGCTAATGAAATAAAATGAAAAATATAGTCCATAATGAAACTTAATTTTCCTTGTTAAATATTAAAAATTATTTTCTACGTTGATATTCATTGCCAAGATACAGCTACAAGAACTAAGGTTAATTATGTAGACTTTTATATCCTAAATATTCTAATAAAGGCTTTTCTTAACGATTATAAGATTTTAATTCTGAAACAGAAAAATTTACAAAAAAAAAAAACTTATAATCAAGTTTGCAAAATTAAAAAAAAAATTTTTTTAAATACTTTTACTATATGTAAAAATAACAACCAAACGAAAACATTTTTTCACTCTTTGAACAAATAAAATAACTATCATTTTCTGAAATTATCCTCAAAATTATACGCACAATTATAAAAAAAAAGTATTTTCTTCCTCTCTACTGCTTTAAGAAATTATTTCTACCTAGAAGGAAAAGATAGCGAAAGAACAAATAAGTCTTTAGAAGGACGGAATTAAGAAAACCTCACCATTTAGTCAAATATTTGTCTTTCCTGAATTACCGAAAAGACCCTTTCTCAACACTTTGGTAGTCAAAATTTGTTTGTTCATCAGCTGGAAGTTAAACTTGAGTATCTCGAACTTCCTTATGATTATAACTAATTTGGGAAACATGATCTTCCAAATACAATATATTGAGAAAAATATAGCAAAAGATTTAAGTCTATGCCACAGATAAAACAGCAGTAAAATTCAACAAAATATAAAATATTATTCTAAATGGGGCAATAGTTATTTCAAAAAATGTGTCTTAATTTCGGAAAAAATGTTACTTTGCCTATAATATAAAAATATGTCTATATGAAACTTGATAATCTCAGACTTTGAAAATATGAAAAAATAAATTATTCTTGAAATACCAAATATAAAACCAATATAATTTTTTTTTGTAAAATAGTTCAAATAAAATCGAAGAAAAGGTACATGATACAAAATAAGTCATTTTAGAATATCCACATTTTTTTCTTAATTTCTCTTACGCAGTTTTGAATCAAACATCAGAAACCATATTTTCTCCAATGTCACTTAATTTTTTTCAAATGTATTCTGGGTAAAATGCTATGAAAATAAAAAAGACATATGATTTCTTTATGGATATTTTTGGAATTCCCTTTATATTTTCGGGTGTATTATTCAAATTCTCGAGAATAGCGTTAAAATTGAATTATTCTCAAAAGATGTTTGTACATTTTAACTTTCATATTTTTTTTTAGTTTATGAAAAAAATAATGCTTTAGATAGAATTGAAATTATGACAAATTTGTAAACTGTTTAAATTTTTTAAAACATTTATCTAAGAAGGATTTAAGGAGTGATAGTACCTTGCAGAATTTTAAAATTGCATATATTGTTGTACTTTTTCAATTCCTCAAAAAAAAAAAATTCTTCTCCTTTTAATATGAGTTTTTTACAGTCTGTGCAGAAAAGTACAAAGTCTAAAATAATAGAAACAGTTATACTTTGCAATTATTGTATTTTTTTAAATAGTATAACCTATAAATACAAAAATAATTAAAACTAAATTTTCTTTCTGTTACCCACAAGATAACTTTTGAGAGACTTATAGTAGATATCCTACATTTTTATAAAAAATTAAAGCTAAGGAATGCTTGTATTCTGTAATTTTAAATTTTAAATTTATCTCCTATTTTAGTATTTTTTTTAAAATTAAAAGAAATTCAATCAATTCAAAATCACTACTTTTTCCCTATCCATCTATTAATTCAAAATAAATTCTACTCTGACTACATACCAAAATTTAGGCATACAAAACACAGATATGTACAAGTGCATTATACATATAAAATATTGTAGCTCTGCAACCGATACTTTTTCTTGAATCTTGTGGGGAACTAGCAAATTTAGAAACTGGAAAAAATCAAGTTTAAAAATTAAACTTTAAATTTTTTGCATTAAAATGAAGACTTAAAATGTATCCATTTCATATATTGATGCTTCTTTTTCCATAAAGGTTAGTGCATATTTTTTTCCTCATTTTCAGTGTCAATTTTGTGCGAAATATAAACAATTTCCGCTCCCTTTATTCAAGCCTGAAAATCAAAAGTAATAGAAAAATACTTTATTTTAAAATCCGAACATTTTATAATATCTAGACGATTAGCTATTCCATCATCAAATATCACAGTTGTTTCATTCAATATCAATTGTTGTTTTGGAAGATCTTTATTTTTTTGGTCCGCAATTCTAAGCTCAAAAATTGAAATTTTTCTTAACTTTGAGTCTTTCTACCCAAATACTTTTTAAAATAATTTGGGCTAATATAGTTCTATAACTAAAGATTAAGCTACCTTTATAACAAAATAGGCACAATAATGCTAGTTTTGTTGGAAAAAATATTTTTTAGTGGTTTTTGACTATAGTAAAAAAAATTTTAAATAGCAGCATAAAGAAGATTTAGAGCATTACTTCATTATTTAATGAACGATAATAACGTTAAATAGCCCTGCATCATATAAAACACTTAGGATCATATAATAGTACCTACATTTCAAATTCGAACAGAGTCTGCAGAGTAAAGTGTCAAATCAGATGTCAACCTCATCATGTGACCGGGATTTAAGACTACGAGGTGAGTCGCCAATGGACATCATGTTGCTTCAAAGTGCGAGATACTGATAAACTAAATAACAAATCGAAAGATTCCGAGCAGAACCTAACGAAAAATCTGTTTGCTTACATTTCTCAACAGGTCAAGACTTTTTTGACAATTACATTTTTTTGTTGCTGAAACCGTAATTATTGTCAGATTTCTACGAGTTTTGCTTTAAAGCGTTCTAAACATTCTATATTAATTTTTCAAAAATCAATTTTTTTGAACGTTTAAAGGGGCAGTCTCTCTTAAAATTTATTCCTTGAATGTACTTCTTGGCAATAAATGTGCTATAAAGTTAGAATTCATTGATATTCCACAAGAACCGTGACATTTTCAAAAGAGAAGATATTATGTTTTGAAATTTCCTTAAAGATCAAAAACAGTGAAGAAATTACTTGTTAGGTAACAAAGTTATGTTTTAAAGAAATAATTTTCAGAGACGTTTACAATTGCTTCAACAAAAAGGAATTATAATCAAAATTAATTTTAAAGAATATTTTTTTATTTTAGATAAACACATTCGTAAAAGTGGGTTTAACGTGTTAATAATCCATTATGTGAGAGTATTTTTTTTCATTAGGTAAATGAGAAAGTTTCAAAAGGGATGAATTAATGCCAAAAAGTAAAGTAGTTGGGCAATAAACAATATACTTAGTGCATGTAATGTAAAACTGTTGGCAAATATAATAAAAAACCCCTTTTTTCTGAACTCATATGATTAATCAAGTCTGCTATAATGCAATGGCCACTGAAGATACGCAGTTTGAAGGGGACCACTGCACGTTAAATATGTCCGGGCTCAAACATCCTTCCGTTGGTATGGTGTACAAGTTAAGAGAGGGGGATGCTATCTCTAAGTTTCGTCCTGGTGACTTGAACAATGTTCAGAATTACGAAGTCCGTCACCAATAACCCTTGTGTAGCTTCATACAGTGACATTTATATAACTCTCTTAGAGTAAGTAAACACTTTTAACAAATATTTTTCCAATCCATGCTTTACATTTACTAAGTGCTGGAAGTAAACGTGTAGGTCTAGAAGCATCTACTTTAACAAAAATATTGTTCCATTCATGACGTTTCCATCATTTTGGCCTAAATCTGAGGAAAGCTAATAAGTCAGTTGTGAAATCTTTGCTTTCCACTATGAACTAAAATACTAGGGAAACTATTGGACATTCTTGCCTTAAAACTAATTACAATCTCATTAACGCTGCTGATATTAAAATATGCAAGATTTCTGCTCAGTTTCAGCGAAAGAGACCGTTGGGAATTCTTAATAGGGTTTTCCTGCCAATCCTAACTAAGAATTACGATGCATTAAACAGCCTATAAAATTGCTGGCTTACCAAAAGCCTTAAAACCATCTAAATCTCAAGCAAAACATGGATGTTTGATGACAGGTAAGTGCCAGGAAAAGGTAATAGATGAGCGATTCCCCTTTGAAAGGGTTTGCATACCTTTAACGAGTTACTTTAATTGATGTTATTCTAAAATCTTAAATCATGAAATTATTTGTTTGAATACACTTTACATTTTACTGGTGGAGATACTTGGCAAGTTCCACTTAGTTTCTTAGTAATTTAAAGATATTAATATTATTATATTGTAAATTTATGTTTGTTTCAGTTGGTTAAATATATACCGTGTGATGCCCCCGTTTATCATTTATTTCAGTGGGGGTATAACTGTTGTACCAAGTCTTTCAGAGGCATTTGAGATTTCTATTTTTTTCTAGGAAAACGCACGCACACACTTATATATACAAAATTCGAGTTCCTATTTCCTGACACAATTGAGGTTTTTTATTGGAATTATAAAAATATTTACTTCTTGATTTCTTTCTACTAAACATTACACAGAATAAAAGATATTCTTGATTCAGAACACATCCTGAAGTCCTACCTGAGGATTTCAGTTTGCACGGAATCTCCTATTCAAATACAAAAATAGGTTTACGATGGTTTGTAATAGATCATAAAATACCACAAATATGAACATTTTCTAAAGTATTTTAGGTACTGATTTAATCAATAATTATAACTTACGTCTGCTTTTAAAATTGTATTCCCATAATCTTTTTTTTCTTCAAATTTTACAAAACTAAATAAATAAAATAAAATAAAATAAATCAATATTCTCGAAACATTTTTTATCACTTCTTTTTAACCTCGATTGTTTAAATTTCCTTCAATTTAATAACTACTTTAAATACCGGTAAATTCCAAACTTTATTTTAAAAGAAGGATTAAATTGAATTTAAACTTATGTTAGTAAAGTCACACATATATCAGCTTAAAAGAAAATTACGATATGCCCATTTCTAATTGTATTATTATTCGCATTATAGTAATAATGCTTTCATTGGATTTATTGAAGCGACATAATTTAAAATTTATTAGTCTAAATTTCAAAGATAAAAAAACATTTCCAAATTAGATTGAATTAAATTGTTTAATAACGTTTTCGACGTAGAATACATTAAATTGCCTGTCTTAACGTAATTTACTTTATCAGAATTCATTTCAAGAATATTATAAACTGTACTAGTAAATTTTCAGCAGGTTCCTGTATAATCCTAGGGCTAATTTAATTATTAGATTTTTTTTTTTTAAATTTGATTCCTTAAGTATGTTTAATATTTGATATTTAGATGTATCTTCTTTATCAAATTTCCTTACAATACTCATAAGCTCTCTTAGTTGTTTTTATTAATTATTATTCCCAATGTTAAAGAGTGAAAATCAGTATTACACTCGGGCAATTCATCAACTACATACATCTCCACTCGTCCGGTTATCAGCACAAAATATCGTAAAAAGAAAAGCTTTTTACACACTTATCCTTTTTTCTTTTCTGAGGTAGAATGAGAGGATAATCTTAATTCGATGACGTAATGCGCTTTCGTAATTATCCACGTGACCCTATGAATTATTCACGAGACTTGATTAGCATGATCGGCGCATGATATGATATGAGGAATACAGGGATGGGGGAGGGGGGCTTGTTTCGAAATTCCAGGAAGGTATGAGGGGTCGTGACTCGAAATCAAAACACACAACTCAAAAAGGAAAGAAAAATAAGAAACTGGGGAAAAAATTAGCAGTAGGGGATTTTTTCTTTTCTTTTGCAGATTTTTTTTATCGAAAACAATGACTTTGCTTTTTATTTTCTATGTGCCGAAAAAAGGTACTTTGTTTTAGAATTAAACACTATAAAGTCACGCGAACTAAACGTTGAGATAAAAAACTAAGGGGGAATTATCACGAAGGTCCAACCGAATAAAAAGAAAAAAAGCTTTGCAGCCTATTTTATGAAGACGCAGAATTATGTATCTGTTAGAAGGACGCCTTTTTTCACAAATATATAAAGGAATCCAATTGCTTATCCCTTAAATGGTTGCATTTTGGAGATTTAATTCAGGACGAAATTGTGAGAAATCATTTGTCTACGTTCTATTCTGTGATACATTGATTTTATGGGATTTTTATTCTCTTCGATTTTCAATTTCCACTATTAAAATAAAGTAGTATGTTTATAAAATTTAAAAAAATGATCCATTCATTTTAAATATACTTTATCACTACAAGAGACAATTTGAAAAAAACTGGTATTAAATGTTAATAATTGGAAATACAGTGATGAAAATACATGAAAAAAAATCTAGTTACACATTAAATTCTTAAAATACATTTAAATTGGTTTAATATATGTTGAAAGTTCTTAGAGAAAAATAAATGTTGTCAAAATATGCTGATTACTTGTATTTTTGTATATTAGTTTATACGTATTGTCTTTAAATAACATTAAAAGCAAGTTAGTTAAAATGCAAATTAAGTACATAATTTTGGTTATTTAATATTTTGATTATTCACATTTTATAAATCGCATATGTTTAAAAGTATTTTTTCTTTCCATTAAAATGACATTATTCTCTTTGCTTATATAATCTTTAGGAATTAAATATAGTATCCAAACTTTCCGCAAAGTATTTTAACTGGAAGCAGTTTCTACATATATTTATGGAAACACCTCAAAGAAAAGGAAGAAGAGAATCACTTCATTTTAGAGATGATATTAAAGAAATTATTTTTGAAACTATATTTAAACTTTTACTAAATAAAAAGGGTTTTTTTTTAAGTGAAAATACTTTTAGTCTGATAAAAAAAACGTTCATCATTCATAATCCCTAATTCTTTAAATCCCTCAAAAAAAGGGAATACAATTTTTATATAAGATTGTTTTAACTGTATTATGTAAAAATCTGAGTTTTTATAGCCGTAAATCTGTTACTTCAATACTCTGTTGAACTTATTTACGAACACCCGACTGTAATGATTTTCTACATCATACAATAACTTTATGTTATGCTAGATTCTTGATAAATATCAGATAAAGTTTAATTATTCATAGTCATTAAAATAACGTTAATTAAATTTCCGAATAGGCAATGTAATTATTTTACCATTGAGGTGAAAAGCAGTGACGTGACTTCAAATAGATATTTTAAGAATAGTATAAAAAAGAAAAATTCATTTTCCACTCATTGAAATAAACTGGATTTTATTCTCATATATATATATATATATATATATATAATATAAATTTCTCTACAATAGAGAGATGAATTAACATGATTAAAACAGAAAAAAAAATTGTCATTGCAAGATAACCAGACAACAGAATTTAAAAGTACATATATATATATATATATATTCTTGTGTATTCTTATATATAAAATGTATTCGTGTTCAAGTAAATGACTCATGTATTCTAAGCCGAGAAATAGGAGGGTAATAGTTTGCTTACATATTTTAATTTCAATAGGAAATATGATATATAAATTAGGATGAAACATTCAAATACTCCTTAGTGACTTCTTTAAAAAAAATGTTGACACGATACATTGATAAACAAGAGAGCATATCTTTTTTAACATCCATTTGAAATTCATTCATATTTTGATTTTTTTTCTAACAGTTAAGATACTTGAATGACATATACCATTTTAGAGATATCAGATTATTTTTATTTTATGTTTTTCTTTTCTAAACACTTTTCGATAGGTTTATAAAAAACAAAAGTTCAGAATTCATATTATCAATAATCACTTTCTTCATCGAAATTCTTCAATAAATCCTTTTAAGGCTAATGCCATATATGTTTTACTTATAATATGATAGTTTTATAAACGAGAAGGTATTTTAAAACTTTTACCCTTGCATTGAAATGAGCAGAATTGCAATTTCTTTCAAGGAATCTCTGGTAACATATGAAGCTCTTGACATTCTTAATTGCTTAACTATACTTTTAGTTTCTACTTATTTTTCCCAGTAACAAACGAATTTCAACTTATGTTTCTTTATATCCTTTTAATCAGTGTAAGCCATTCTTCTACTTTCTACTTTTGCTACGGACTTATGTCTTAAGAAAAGGTTAATCAACCAGATGTGCAATCCTTTCCTTCCTATATTCGCTTAGATAGGCGGAAACTATTGAAAACTCTTGCGTTAAACTGATTACAATCTCATTAAGCCAACTAACATTAAGATACGCACGCTACAAGCTCGGTTCTCGGAGAGGTGGTCCCATGGGAAATCTTTACGTCATTTTCCTGGCGATTCTTCCTACGAATTACAATCCGTTCATGCCCTCTCAAGTCGTTCGTATACAGGAAGTCCTTAAATTATCTGCATTCCACCCATTAGTACAAGTTACGTTTATTGTTTGGTTCTAAATATGGGAAGTTTTCTTTGTAACCGATTTCCTGTCCTCAGCTATGTAGGCTTGAGTCACAAACATTCTAGATCTGTGATATGTTTTTTTAAATTTTATATTGAAGAGTATTTTAAACTTTTTTACAAGAAATTATAATTTCTTACGTTAAATGCGGGCTTGGTTGTATTTAAGAATTGAACATTAGTAATTAAAATGTGTTTTTCATTTTTAAACGTACTTAAATGTCGTATATGTATTATTAATGTGATAAAGTACACCAGGAAGTTCCATTTAATTATCTATTGAATAATTATAAAATGTTTTCTACTCGTAAACTCAAACGCATTTATTTCTTTTTGAAAAAAAAAATGAACGCTGTTTTTGCATTAGTTAAAAACACAATTTGTCAGTAATGAAAATCAATGAATATTCAAATATTTATTTATATTTTTGAAATAATGTTAAATCTCAGATGTAAAGATGTTTAGATGGGAAATGCGAAAAATGCTGACGAAAGGTGACTAAAACAAACAGCAATTCGAAATTGATAAAGTAAGCCTTGAAATTATTGGAAAAAATTGAAGGGAAAATAAACTCAAATTTAAAAGTAAATATGGAAACCATTAAATGGAGTCCATACCCCCTATACTGACAATGTTAAATTGAGCATTTTTATATGTAACACTTTTTCCCTAAAACTATTAAATGTATAGACTTCAGAAATTGTCTGTATATTAAATAGAATTTTCTATTTATATTGAAGTGATATTTTTCAAATATATTGTAGTTTAAAAAAAAATGCTACATAAGAATTTTTTGAAAGTTATCATTTTTTCATTACGATATCTGGTCTCTAGTCAATAATTTTGGTAATATCTCAAAAACTCACTTCAGTACATGTAATTACATATCAGAAAAATGCAGTAAAATTGCAGTTGTATTCATGCAGTTTGTTCTGAGAAAAATGTACATGCAGTTTTAAAAACATCATTTTGAGAAAATTGCAATTTTAGTATAAAATGTCACCTTATCACAAAAACTATATATTGTAACCAGTATTTGCCCTATTCAAAAAAAAAAAAAAAACTTTAGCTTTTTTTTCTTACTTTTTTTTAAAACTGTTTGCTTTTTTTTTACTTAGATTGTCCAGAAATGCATGTATAGTTTTTTTCATTTTTCATATATCGATGTATTTTCATAATTTTCTTCTAATTATGTATCAATCTTTGAAGAATTTTTAACTTGAATGCATTACCCTCAACAAAGTTGACCATAAAGCATCATAAATACCATTTTAAAATGCATCAATATGTGAAAGTATTGACACAGGAATATGTAATTATACGACATTTCGAAAGGTTTCTTTATAGATTTGTATGTTCACATGCTAACAGTTTCCTAAATTATTAGAATTCAAAACTTTCTATATATATTATACAAGTGATTTCTAAAACAGCCCCAAGAAGACTGTTTATTTTTTGTTCATTTTTAAATATCAAATTTATTATTCTTATGTATGTAACAAGCTTCTCCCAACGACAATGCCCATCGCATTGGGTGTGCTTTTGTACCTTTTTCTCAGAAACTATCAAGCATAAAGACTCAAGATTTTGTTTTATATTAAGTAAACATTTATCTTTATACTTGTTATATTTTAAAAATAAATTGTTAATTTATTTTTAGGATAAGTTTTACAGAACATAATTATGAATTTAATAAAAATTGTCATATTTTTTTGCTACGACACCTGTTTTCTAGCTAAATGTTTTAGAAATATTTCAAAAGTTTCATTTCGGTATATATAAGTATATATTCACGCACACGGTAGGTTTAAGTAAAATAACTCAAAAATATTGTAAAAATAAAATTTTTAGAAAACAATCATTTTTATATAAAAAAAGGAATATTTTCTTGTCAAAGTAAATATTCTGTACTACTTAATAATCCTAATAATCCTTGTGTTTACCTTATTATGTTAACAAATAATCTTTATTATCCATTACTTGATATGAAATTCATTTTTAATCATTTTGAAGCATTTATGCTTATGTTATATATATTAGCTATATATTACCAGCATCTGTGTTGGTCACAGTCCAACATTCAAATAAGTTTTTTGAATGCCAACCAATTCTAAAATTTTCCATTTCTCAAATAGTTCTACCTCCCTTTTTTAAAACTCAACTTTTTAACTGAATCTTAGAATGTTGAAATAATTAGCAATAAAAAACCGATTAAAACTAAATTTAAAGTAAAAAACTAAACCTAAATTTCAGTAAAGATCACTAAAGCCTTAATGTACAAACTTGGCTCCGAATTTTTTTGGGAAATCTAACAGATAAATTTGTAATTATTATACTGAAATCTAAAGTTAATTGCGTATGAATTCATAAAAAAGTAGATTTTTTGCAACTGCTTTCCAGGTTTAAAAAATCAATATTTATACTTTTATCTGCGAAAATAGGTGGGACATATCAACTGATTATTTTTTAAAAGTCATCTTGACAGTCTTCTAATCCATAAAATGGCAAATATGATAGATCATTGGAAAGGTCCTTGAGATAGTACATTTTAGAAATATCAGAACTCAAAATCAAATCTTTGAAGATTTTTAGCTTATTGATTTCTCTTAAATTATTTAACATGCATAGCTCTAAAAAGTATGACATTGTAGAACCATTTGTTAATTACAAATTTTTTTCCACAACTTAAAATAACATTTTAAATAATGAATAAATAAAGATAATTAATATTAAAGGAATAAACGGTGTAGACATAGAACATGCTTATTCAATATTTTACAATTATTGCATAAAAACAAATATTCGCATAATTACATCATACGACATAACTGTAGATTTTGCAATTTATAACTTTCGTTTATTGTCATATAAAAATATATGAGTATAAACATGAAACAAAATTAATGAGTGCATGAAACCAGGTTTTAAAATAAAAACATTATCAATCCTGGCATACTTTTGTATCAAATCTTAGTTAAACGTACGTATGATTAAACAATTTTTAAAAAAGATACATATTTTAAAATATTCATAATTTTTTTGCTTTTATACAAAATTGATATTGATGATAATACCTGGGAGAGGGATCTGAATTATAAAGCTAAAGAATTAATCTACGAAACCTTAAGGCTCAGAAAGAATGCAAAATATATAAAGAATTGAGTAGAGAATGTTCTCAACATTTCAAATTTAGCACTAGTTCAAAATTCGACTTGGATTATATATTTAAATTTTATTGGAAGCAAACGATAAATGTATTATGCATTCGATTATTTTGAATAAATAATTAAATATATTTACCTCATTTTTTAATATTACGTGGTAAATAAATTTATAATTAAATTCCGTTCCTAATTTAGACATTGATAGTTTAAATACTGAAAATATAAAGTAACGCTCCTAATTTAAAGCTTTTATGACAAAAAAGTTTAAATGTTTAATAATTGGATGTTAGGCAAATCTATTTGCAAAAAAAATATTTTTTTTAAATTTTATTAACTATACAAAGTATGTAATCAATTATCATCAAAAATTAATTTCCTATAAGTCACCTGCAAAAAAATATTCAGGATTTTTTTTTCATATTTGAAGTATTAAGTATTTTTTAATGATTAATTAGACCAAAACTCTTATGTGTGAATAAAACCTTCAGGTACACAGTTTTCAAATATTTTACATCATTCACTCTAGTTGAATAATTACAAACGCTGTTAAAGAGTCAGTCAAAAATTTAAGTCAGGAAAAGGGTTAAAAGTCAACTTCTTACAATCCTTTGCATCGGAGTTGTAATCTAAGAATTTAGAGAAACACATTTTCCCCCCTTTTTTTTTCTCAGGAATCTCGAGGAAAATCGTAATTCGTTGACGTAACGCTTCGACTCAATTATCCACGTGATCTTATGAATTATTAATGACATTTGATTAGCATGATCGGAGTAAGATATTATTCGGCAAAAGGGATTATTTCTAAATTCAGCAAAGCAAACTTTACAGGGGTCATGACTCGAAATCAAAACAAAACTAAAAAAATCCAAATGAAAATTTAAAAAAAGAAGTGAGAAGAAAGTTAGGGGCTTTTTTGGGGTTGCTTAAAAAGTTGAGGCTTTCTTTTGTTATATACTGGATGATTTTTTTTTAATACACCGAAAAATATTTTTTGCCAAACTGAACACCAGAGTCACGCAAATTAGAAGCTGAGATTAAAGGTTTAAGGAGAGGTATCACGAAGGTTGATATGGCCCTTGAAAAAGTAACCATATTTCTAAGAAAACAAAATATCTATACTGAAACACGTATGTTACTACCAGAATTTCAAAATGAAATGCCGATTTTGTTTGCACCTTAATTGTGATGTAATGTATGGGTTATATTTGTTTACACACATCTATTTTTTTTCTAAATACACAATCATGAAGTTATCTTAATTTATACAAAACAAATATTAGTTTGCTATGTAATTAAAAATATGTTGTAAATATGTCAATTTTCTCATATTTGAAAGGTTTAACGAAATGTTTAAAATAATATGCGTAGTGTTTAGTTACAAATATTAAAGATATATCTCAAGATTAAACACGATTATTAACAAATACGAAGAAAGATTTTCAAAAGTAAAATTCTATTTCACGTTATTTTACACTGTTTAAAATTCTTCAAAAATTTCAGTGAACATCTGTTTCCAACACATCATTACCTGTGAAAATAATAATTAAAAACAGTATTTAAAAGAATTTGTAAGTAAAACTGAGAAATAGTCGAGTTCATGTGATCCGCAACCCTACTATTTCAACCAACTCATCAAATAAATACTTTTAATACCTTAAACCTTCAGTCTGTGCGACTACGAAATTTTAATGACAAATATCAATTTCAAACACAGTCCACAAAACAGTACTTAAGTTTTCTGGAAATCATTACTATTTCTTATACGGGATGAATGCGCGGTTTTAAATCTTCAGTTTTTTTAATAAATTTATGCAATATTCAGTTTTATTCATTAAGTTTAACACTTATAATTTTATTTAACGTAGTCTATAAATAATACTTGAACCGTATAGCTTCAAAATATGTTACTTGAGAAGTCATTCAGCGTTTTCTTGAAGAATTACCTGGCGAGGAAAGAGAGAAAGTAAGTGTGCTGATTTATTTGGAATATTGAAGTAATCTACAGCAGTAGTAAATATGAACACAATGCATATCGAATGATGATTCAGAAATAGTATCTAAAGAGGAAGATTTTACATATATTTGTAAAGAGAGAGGGCGCGACAAATAAAATAACAAAGTTACACAGATCAGAAAAGTACGCGAAAAACACAAAACAAAAAAACCATAACATTTTAGAAGTTAATCTGGCATTTCCAAAAAATATTGGAGTAGAAAATGGTTTTGTTTTAAGAATAGGAGTTACAGTACTGTGCAAATTAATTGGTACAGACATATTTTTAACGAATATTGTTCCTTGTTAGGGGATTTTCTTCCCAAAACCTGTTTCAACTGCATTTCCTTACAACGCGCGACTGCCCTTCACTAGTCTAAACTGGTTTGACTACGTGGTTATGAGATGACAAAAATGTTTCCCTTCATTTGCGTTTCAGTTGCTGAAAGAAGTAGTCGCTTGTGTGAATTGTCTCCTTCTGACGTGTATTTAAAAAATGGATATCACTCCCAGGAAAAGGACTAGAATTGTTAAACCTTAATCATCATACTTTTATGAGTATGAGGGATATTCCTGGAGCAATTGGAGTTGGAAAATCCAGTGGTTCTAGAATTATTAATCAGCAATAGAATTTTGGGGATGTGTCTCCAAAAACGAAAGAGTAAATGTAGACGCAAAAGTAAGACCACTCCTTGAACAGATAAATTTCTTGTACGAAATAGTACAATGCAACCTTACAAAACAAGTAGAGATCTTGAGAGATAACTATTAGCTACTGGTGTGAGCGTGGATTCATCGACAGTTCAACCAAGGCTTATTGAAGCCTTGAGATTTGCAAAAAAAAAACAATCGAAAAACAGTTATTAACACATTCAAAGAATCCAGTAGAAGGGATGATGAACTCTAAGCAATACATTTGCATAATAGAAAGTAAAATTGTGTCTATTATGCAAACGTTCCCTGGTGGTGTTGGATTCTTTCAACAAGATCTTTCTTCATGCCATAATTCTAAGCTAACAACGATTTTTTTTTTCAAAAACAGAAAATAATCGTTTTGGATTGGCCTTTTAATACTCCTGACGTAAATTCTATCGAAAATTTGTGGAGTATTATAAAGAGACGTGTGGGTAAAATGGTCTGCTTGACAAAGAAAACAATGCTTGAGAATGCTGTAAAAGTTTGGTTTCGTGATGACGAGATCAAAAATTTTATGTTCTATGTGGAATCAATGCCAAGCCATGTACGGAATCTCATTAATCAAGAGGAGGACATATTTTGTATTTGATTGCTATACCGTTCATGTAAGTTAACCAATACTAATTAAACAAGATTTGTGAAAACTTTTGTGTTTGCCCCAATTAATTTGCACAGTACTGTATATATGAATGATAAAATTCTGAAATACACAAACCAATACATAATTCAGTTCAGAATAATCTCTTAATAAAAATATAATATATATATCAGATATTTTTGTTTGTTAAAAATAATAATTGTTGCTTCAAATATGTATAAATGCTTTATTTTTTTATAATAATAAGATATCTTTCATTTACAAAAGTTAAGTAAAACAAACTATTATCTCGAAAAAGAGGAGCAAATGTTTACTCGAGCAAACACTTAAAGCGTGCCAGCTGGTCTCACTGTTAGAACCTTCTTACATAGATAAATTGTACTGATCATAATTAAAGATCTTGAAGGTAGAATAATTTTCTTTAATCCAATTTATTAAAAAGAATTTCCCAACCGGATTTCCCAGGAACCTGAAAGAGTATTTGAAGCTCTAGGGGTGAACAAGAGAGAAACCCTTCCAGGGTATCGCAATAATACAATTATTCCTAGTATCTTGTTTTGAAAAAGACTTGCTAATAAGGGCAGAAAAATTTGAGAAAACACAAAATGAGGTAAAATCTTCAATATACTTGTGTCTTTAATTTAATGAAAACTTTTTCCCTGCGATGAATGAAAAAAGAAATATTTTCGGGAAAAATAACTTCAGTTATTGACAATTATCTAGTATATCCTTACGCCTATAAATTGTTATGTAGCGTTTACGACGGAAATATACATATTTTATAATTCAAACGGAGTTTACAGAAGCTATTATAAAACGAATTATAAAATAACGATCTTTATAATTTTAATGAAATCAGAAGCTTCCTTAATTTTTTAATAGTAAGTTCCTTCCTAAAAATATATCCATACATTTTTTTCTATGCATCTTGCTGAGTGCAGTCGTAGCTGGTTGGACTGGTGGTCACGGTAATGAACTCATAGATCGCGTGTCATAAGTTCCAGCCCTTGTGTCATTGAAGAATGAAATATAGAGGTGCTGAATAACGTTAAATCTTTCATGGCTCAAATCTTTTCCCTTGGAGTGGTGTGGAAGTTCAGAAAGGTTTGGGTGCTAACAAATTCTACTACAAACAAATAGGCGTCTAAATGTTTTAAATCTAATGTTAAATATCTCTACAATAACAACACATTTATTCTCTTTTAATATCAGGAATATTTTCATTAAATCATCATAAACTTTTCTACTACACGTTACTGAAAATGAAGGTTCTAATCGCAAAATTTACAAGAAAATGAATAAAAGAGACAGCAATAGAAGGATTTCTGTTCATATAACAGCAAATGCCAAATTTGTTTCCAGCATCTTATCAAGGGATAGTAATAATTAAACTGTTTCGATTCATATTGTTCATTTCAGGCTCATTGCACTTGCCATCCCATTCTTAGATTTCAATTTTCGTCGCAAATAATTGTCGAAAACGAAAATTTTAAGCACTGAGTTTATAAGGGGGAAAATATCAAATGCTGTCTTAATTAATCGAAAAGTTCTGCTTGTGAGAATTTTCGAAATCTAAGAACATTTAATTGCAATTTCAGGCTTTTGTCTTGCTTACGAACCTGTGAAACATATCTCTCTAGATCTGTTTCGGATGATACTATTGGACGGATCAATGAATTCCGGAGTTAAAGGATTAAACCCAGCTCTAGTGCTTTCTCTTTCCTCTGGAACAATGCTTTTAATCAAGCGGGGAAACGAGCGAAGGGTGGGAGAATGCTGTAATTGCAAAGGATTCGAACGAAAATTGAAAAGCTTCCCCCTCCTAAGGATTTTGTCCTGTATTGTTGTTATTAATATATCGTTTGCAATAATTACAAAAGGCAGCCGCTTCCGAAAAAAGAATTCCTGCAATCTTCACCTACATTCTATTATAGGGTTGAAATTGTAGTTGAGTGGTGGCAACAACAAAAAAAAGAACATCTCTAATCGAGAAAACAGATGGTCTGAAAACAATCGGAAGCAATTTAGATGTTGTTATGAAAAGGTCTTGAAGCTCGAAAGGATGCAATTACGCTTTTTAAAATGCCTGGGTTTACAATGCTTTTTTAGAAATTTTGGAAGAGCTTTTAATTATAATTTTTTCCTTTGCTCATTTAGATTTAGAGTTATTCAGTTATTTTTACCATAATGATATTCTTCGGGAAAACATTGTTCCTGGAACAATGTATATGATGGATGATATTTCTTGCGTGTTTATTTTTTCTTTATGTACCTAAATTGAGATAAATATCTGAAAACTATGTTAAAATTATGTAGATTTTTCTTTCTTTTCAATCATCCCAGATTAAACGCAATCGCTAGTTTATTCACAGTCGTTTTTAATGAACTACTCCACACGAACAGAGAAAATAGAGAATTTTTAAAGTTTACTTAATACACACCACTTGTGCGTGATTAAAGTTGGTTTATCTAGTTCCAGGTCCAAAGTTAATGACAATAATACATACATACAGATTAAATTAATCAAATGTGTTTCTTATTTATTTAATTAAACGTTAACATATACGATTGAATAAACTTTACTTGTTTTCTGATTGCATTTTACGAAACGTTTGTTAGAAAACCATGCATGCACACTTACAAAATGTCTAACATTGTTATTCTGATGGAAAAATGAACTCATACGTTGCTGTTTATTACATGAAATATTTTTAAGAAGTAACTAAATTGCATTCCATCTACGATAAATTGTTTATTTTCCGAATATTTTTATTAAACGTACTTAAAACTTAATCACTCCAATATATATCATTGAAACTTATTTAAAATATCGTTTTACTCCAACTTAAATGTTGAGTTTTTGTGAAACTATCAAAGAGGTAATTTTTTTTTATGGAAAGAGAGCTTTGTATAGACTTTTTGAGCGGTAAACACTTAAGCAGTCTCGTTAAGCTTCAGTTTCCATGGTTTTATAAGAATATAATAAAATATTTATGCTTGTTAATTCAGTTTTGCATATACTAAAAAATACTCTAATAAATGGAAAAAACATTGAATTATAATCATAATTATCATATATATATATATATAAAACATCCATTATAAATAATAACATCCTTCAAAGGATTAAGTTGAACTTGTAATGAAAGTTAATTTGTAAGTTATGATGTAACCAACATAATTCATTCGTTGATGGATTAAAAATAATAGAAATATAGATATAACGCTTTCAGTAATATGGGTGACGAAATAGGAAGTGTATTTATACACAGTGTCCCAAAACATGGTTGGTTGGTTTAGTTAAAATTAACGTAGTTTAAACTAATTTAGGAAAATGATGTCACCTAAATTTGATACTTCATAAAAGAAAGAAAGAATATCTCATACTGCTCTAAGAAAATTATTTCAAAAGATGACCCATTTCGAGACAATTCCAAAATTCTACAACATTTGCTACATTTCTATCTACAACAATCATTGCCATTTTGTTTTCTGTTATAAAATGACTTCATTTTAAAAAAACTGAATCTTAAGTTCGTAACTTAAGTCAAGCGATGCATTTAAAAACAAAACATACAACATTTTTACAATACTTTAATGAATTACTTCTGCAACTTCTACTCAAATCAATTCCAAAGATGCAAAGCCAATATCACTAGTAAAAGTAGTTTCAAATCCAGATTAACACAAAGAGAAGTCGTCAGGACGAAATTAATAGGATTATAAAAAGATCTGCTGTATACAAAGAATCGTCACGTACTCAGATTGCACCAATAATAATTATAACAAAGATGATGCAATTGCGCAAAATGGTTCAATCACCAGGCATCGACGTCACTATCTATCTAACTTCTAGAATAGCAACAATATCTATTTTGTTATATTGCTCTGCCTTTGCAGTGGCCATCGAATGTATTCTTATTAATCATTTTTCAGAATCTTTGGCAGTTGAAGACGAAAGCTTCGAAAATGTAATTACATAATGTAAATACGCAATTACATCCTCTTGTTATAACTATTACAGAAACATTATGACTACACAAAAACAAAACAAAAAAGTTTTCTTTTTTTTTCAAGTTACAAAAGTCAATGTTAATCAAAAGCTTTTATTTCTAGAACTGGCATTACTAATTATGACTTTATTTTTATTTTTCAGTGATAAGACATGTGTGTTTTGCATCTATTCTACTGTTTTTAATTACTGTGTTAAATTTACTGTTGTTAAATA
The DNA here is from genome assembly GCA_019973975.1 of Trichonephila clavata. Classification (NCBI taxonomy): domain Eukaryota; kingdom Metazoa; phylum Arthropoda; class Arachnida; order Araneae; family Nephilidae; genus Trichonephila; species Trichonephila clavata. The sequence continues at coordinate 184,086 of BMAO01018594.1, read as the reverse complement.
TTTTCCTTCTAGAAGGAAAATATACGATACATAGTCAATAAAATATTACAAATAACACAGTCAATGAAGAAGGGATTCAAAAAAACCTACTCATTTTTCGTAAATATTAAATTTTTCGTCTTTCAAAATATTTTGATAAATACACATTTCCATCTCCTTTGAATTCAAAATTTTTATGTTCAGCCGCTCATAAATAGGTTTATGTAACGTGAGAAAGCATGGTTTGAGGATCATTAAATTTTGAATTACATAATCTTAATTTCTTTTATCTAAAATTCTGAAAAGAAGATGCTGAGAGGCCAAATAAACCATCCCAAAACTCGGATTTAGTTTTAGAAGTCTAGATAGTAGTGATAAATGAAAAATATTTTTTTCGATATGACACTGGTTTTCTTAATTGGTTTGTTCTTTGAATTGAAAATATATGTTGCCTCACATTGGTATGCTAAAGAATCTATCTGAAAATGAGTCACAGCCAAAATTTAAAAGCGAGAAAAGAAATTTAGAATGGGAAAAAAAGAAAAACGACCCCTATTTTATTGAAGCGCCTGTATTTTTGAAAAAAAATAATGAAATAAAAAGAAAAGCAAATTATTTTGGATCCTTAACTTTTTCGTCATTTCTTTTTCAAATCAATTGGATCGGAATAAGGAATTATTTTTGTGCTTGTTTTCAAACTGCTTTTTTGTAAGCTCAATGAAGCTTGAGAAATGTGAACTACTTTACATGTATGGTGATGGATATTTTTCTTTGAAAGTTAGTTGTTCTCTTATGAGTATTGTGAAATTAAGTGATATTATGAGTATTGTGAAATTAAGTGATATTATGAGTGTTGTGGAATAATTTTGATAAACTTAATTATAAATGTTTTATCTTATAACATATTGCAACTGACAACTAAAAGTATTCTTCAGGTATATAATATACTGGATATAGCTTAGGGATTATAGGAAATTTTTAGCTCTAATATACAAAAAAAATACTTAATAACGATATTTATTATAAGGTTATTCTTAGATTATAATAAAAAATGCTTAAGGTTTGTTTCCCTTTTAGTATGACTATCATTTAAAATATGGGGGAGGGTTTTAATTTTTCAAACTTCCTGAAATCAGATTTATTATTATAGTTTAAGACGAATATTAAATATGTGTCATGTACACAATGATTATATAAATTAACTTGCAAATATGTAGTTAGTATTGTCAGAGATCGAACAAATTCGAAAAAATCATGAAATTTCGAAAATTTGTGAAAAATAAACAGTAGATAAATGACGATGAGAATCATTGAATTTGCTAAATAAATCAGTTCTCTCAAATTTTCTCTTATCTAAAAGACATTTCTCTAATCTAAAAAAAAGCAGTTAAATAAATTTAAATAATGAAAATGTACTGAGATACATTCGATAACTGAGCAATTATCAATCGTATAAAAGATATAGCGATTCATTGATTATTTACTAACGTAGAATTGAGAAGTTCCACAGGGTATTTGACGATTGATTTCATATTATTAAATGACGGTCAAGTTGCGAAGACGAAACCTTAGCTTACTCTCTGCTCTCCAAACTTCCGCTTCAACCACGGTAAATGTAACATACATCTGACTCAATGTACGTCAGTTTCACGATGGTGCCGTGTTTGGAACCCATGGCTCGATAAAAAAACCGACGATGAGTTCGTTGACATAACTACTCGGTAACTGCGGCTGTAAAAGGTCTGGTAAAGCTAACTTGTCATGAACTTAACTAGATTTTGAAATACAGACTAAGACTCAAGCATGACCTCATGAATTATGAGATCATACTTAAAGAACATCGCTTTTTAGTATTATGAGATGGGACGGTTGTGGATCTACATACGGAAGGATCCTTCAACTTTATTTCACAAATACCAAATATATAGGAATCGATATCTGATAATTTTGAGGATTAACTCATCGAAGTGAAGTTTCAGTCATATTTTTTAAACCAAATCTGTACAATATCAGCACAATGAGAGAACGCATGATACGTATTAAGAAAGTACTTCCAGTGATTAAGAATAAGATTCATCGGGACACCTTAATTTTTTCCAATTGCCTACGTCCAGTCCTTGTGTTTCAGAATGAATTTAAGGACTCTTGACTTGTGTTTGCGCCAGATAACCCCACGACTCTTCTTATCGAATACAAAGCATAGGGGAGTAAACACAATGGGGTATTTTGTGACGATTAAGATGAGTTGCAATTTGCTGCACTGTTGTCATTCAGTTAACTTCCTGCATTCTGGAGATACTCCGTTTGCTGGGTCACACATTTATCACTTCGTAACAAACATAAATTACTCTTTCAGACCCAGACTTTTAGCTGATATTCCTAATTCATTCAGTTTCACCTCTCATCTATGTTCGATATCAGCTTTCTTTTTCAATCCTAGCCTTGTACTCCATCTGCAATATTAAAACTCAAAAACGCATTTGAATACAACCGTCATGAAATATCAATGAAGCAGCTTCTCAATGTATACAGAATCTGCATTAAAATTTAAAAAAATTATTGAGAATTTAATAGAAAATATACTCACTCGTATGTTGAGATATAAAATATGACTGAATTTAGCTAAAATAGCGAACTGCTATTTATAACACACTTATTTTTAGGCATTAATTTCATCACGTATCTTTTTTTTTTACATTTAAAAGAGAATGTTAAAAACAATCTAATATAAAAATGATTTTGTCATTAAAACACAGCAGTTAATCATTTAAAAGTGTATTCTCTCCAAAGCTTTGTCTATATCTAATGAGAAAAAAATAGTTCAGTCTCGGTATTTTCAGCCAGAAATTAGAAATGCGTTTCATGAATTATTTCACATTCTAATTAATTATTTTAGAAACTACAATTTCCGGATATTTACTCTTTTAGGAGATAAGACGAGCTGTTCTACTAAAAATCAATAAATACATGGAATATTTTGCAAAAATAGTTTAAAAGATTATTAAATTGTCAAATATAAAGTTATACGAGTTAAAGAAGGCTTATTCTGTTACAATTTAAAATTGAATAAAACCTATCATTTTCTCAATTTCATTTTGTAACAATATTTATACATCGACAAGAAAATACATGTACATATTCTTGGGGATGAATTAATGTTATAACAAAATTTTGTGATCTCTTCGAGGTCCGTCGCAAAAAGCCCTCGTGTAGCTAAATAATGCAACGTTAAAATTCATTTATTCACTTGTGAGCATTTCTATACTGAAAAAATGAAATATAATTTTTCCGGTAATTTGCTTTATAATATGTAGCCAATGTTTCATATTTTCTCAGCAAAGTCATTTAAAATTAATATGTTGAAAAATATTCGATACTTTTTATCCTTTTTATATACGCCATCACCCTCCCAAACGTTTGATAGCTTAAAACTTAGTTTTATCAAGTATCGTAAGACCGTCTTATATTCATAATTCCTTATAACGTATTCTTTTGACGAAACCTTTGTTTTTCTGTTTTACCTAATCCCTCATTTGAATGCCGGGTGCGAATCAAAGAAACTCTTGCAAGCCAAATGTGTAATCCTTGTTTTCCAATATCGGGCAAGATACACGAAAACTATTGGAAATGCTCCGCGTAAACTAATTACAATCTCATTAAGGATACAGACATTAAAATATGCAAGACCCCTGTTTAGGTTTGGGGACCCTAAGGAAATTTTAATGTCGTTTTCCTGGCCATTCTTGCTATGAATTACGATGAGTTCAATGTCCAGCTAAGTTGCGAACCTACAGGAAGAGCAGAAATTATCTGTGTGGTAAGCACAAACTGAAAGTGCGAGGAATACATAATGCAAAAGGAACTCATCTTAATGGTTCGCTTGTTCTTAAGTGAGTTACTTTACGGGAATCGCGATTCACTCCATTGGAAGAGCTTTTAACTGGCAAAGTATTTTGCATTTTCGATCCGTATGTTATTTTTTCTTAGTTCAATTTTAGAATTTAACTCACATCATTATGATCATATAAATATTTGATGGAAAATATATAACATCAGTGTTAAAAATAATGCTTCGTTTGTTTGTTTTTAAATGAAACTTTTTGGATGGCTAGCTTGATTTTTGTGGATAATGAATAAATATTTGAATTGACAGTCATTTTGATATAATGAACGGAATATATCTAATCACTGTGATTCCTTGACAGTTTTTAGTCACTTGGTAATAATTTCGATCTCATGACCGGCGTTGTAGCTGTCGAACCAGATGCTCGAAATTTTGCACTCTTAAAGATACGCCAAATGCCTGATGCCAAGTAAGTCTGTATTGAAATTCCACGTTAACGTGAAACTTCAAAGGCATCATCAATAAAAATTATGTAATGATAAGTCAACGACAGTTAACCTGCAAAAATTGTTTGTTTTTTTCAATTTTATACACTCACATTAGGTTAGTATAGCAATAAAAATGATCTTATATAAAGAATAAAATTATTCACTAATTCCAACTAAACGTCTCCCCTTCTTTTTAAATATAATTTTAGCTATCAGTGCTTAAGGCGATATGGTACCCTAAAAATCATTAAACTGTCGAAAATTTTTTATTGGTTTATTTGATACCCCGAACCTTTATAAATATGCCTGCAAAATTTCAAAGCTTTACCTGCATTTTTCATTAAGTAATGGAGCAATGCTTGATGCTAAACAGCAACTACCACGCCTACATTTCAGATTATCTGCAAGAAAAGAGCCTGATAAAAAATGAATTAATTATTTTTCTAATGCGCATCAATGAGATTGACATTATATATGCAGTAATAAATCATTTTAAAAAAAAATTGTGCAATTCAAGCAAACATTCCAGTTTGTGAATTATTTACTGAAGATCAAATGGATTTGGTCAAGATTTAAAAGATTTTATGATACTATTATGAATGAAATTAAAACTTCGAAATGGATTCTCCCAAAGCAAAAATACGAAATCTCATTTTGATAACTCAGATAATTAAAAATCTAATTCGCAAGAGTAGAAAAAGCCTCCCATTTTTATATATTTGTTTTTGGTGATATATATATATATCCCATGTGCGCGAGATTCAACACTTTTATTATTAAAATATTTTAAGATATTTATTTAAACAAATGCACATACACAGATCTTAGATTTTGATGAATTTTCGATATAAATTGTTATTTGATTATGCTTTTATTCGTGTACAATATTTAACATGCGAAGGGTTTTAAAATCATGGAAATAAAGTAAAGGCATAAACATCTTTTGTACATGTTGTGCATTAGCTCTGAGTATGGAATCAGCTCTGAAGTGTGTGTATTTATTTTTTTTATAACTATTAAGATAAAGTTTTATGAAATATTTATCTTTTATTCGTTTTTTTTCTATATATTCATTATGGCAGTATACTGTTTAATTGTCCTACATTTGTGCAATTTTTTACGGTAAGTAGTTTTAAATAAGCTAATTAACATTTCATAAAAGTTTCAGACTATTCGATGAATATTATATCATTCTATTCATGGAATAAAAACTTCAAACTCATATTTCTCCATGTAAAATTTTTGTATATATACTGCTATTCAAAACCCTAAGGCTTTTTTGATAATTAAAGTATGGGTTTGAAATGTTTTATACATGTTCTGAAATGTGTGTTTTGTAATACTGTGCATGGAATTAGCTCTAACGTCTTTAGTACTTTTTCTAAAAAATTTCAAAATCAAAATTAATGTTTTTTTTTAGAATTTTTGGGAATTTAACTACAAAAATATTAATAAAAAATTAAAGAGCAGCAGCAGAAAAAAACCCATGCACATTTTTATGTAGTATAGTATAAGGTACTTGGAAAAAGTTTTTGAATAAAAAGAGACATATTTTAAAAAGCCTTAGGGATTTAAAAAATGCTTAAAACAGCTAAAAAATTAAATTTTACAAAACTTTTGCGACAAATTAAAATTTTTTTTTGTATGGAATAATTATTTAATGTTATGAAATACAATTAAAACCAAATATCAAATATTAAAAATAAAAAAAAATTTGAAGATGGTACCATATTGCCTTAAAAAGCAACAGTATTTTAAATTATATATTTCATTTAAACTGGGTTTATTAAAACAGCGAAGCAGATATTATATTTTTGCCATTTTTAAAGATTTAGATACCTTTAAAATACACATATTACCGTAAGTATTTAATATATATATATATATATATATATATATATATATATATATTTTAAATTATATAGAAGCAACAGTGAAGATTTTTTTATTCATGTTTTAATTAGCTTTAGGAATATAATAAAATAGTTTTAAAACGTATTGAGATTTATGAGAAAAGTTGAAGATGTAGAATTATATATACTTTCAAGGAATATAATAGCTATGTTTGTTTGTTTTTTCTTTTCTAAATTTAAAACGTTATGCAACTTTCGGATTTAAAATTATTTTTTTTTATACTTGATGCAGATATTATGACTTAAATAAATTTTATTCAGATTTTAGAACTATTTTGTAACATTTTTGTTGTTGTTGTTAATGCCTCCTGCTTCAGGATTGCTAGCTAGACGGAGCTAGTTCACGCTTTGAGGTAGTACAGGTAGGTAATACAGGTGGTAGTACGATTTGGATCAGTTAAAAATGTATACTTTTACTTAAAACAATAAAGCACTTTTGATGTATAACCTAAGAGAACAATGTATAACTGAATGTGAAGCTTAACTCTCCGCTAAGCGCGTGGCATCTCTGAGATGCATCACCTCATTCTCCCTTTTGAAGATGATTTAATCATTTTTTTTTTGGTGAGATTTGACATTAAAAAGTAATGTTTTTATTCAGAATATCGACATAGGAGGCAATGCCTGTTACTAAAACTCTTAAATTTGTTTTATCTGTAGCACATTACCTACTTATTAAAATAATAGATTGTCACTGAAATAATAGATAATTGATAGAAGGTACTTCTATCTGTATCTTCTCTGTATCACTCAACAATTCTATGCTCACCAGGAAAAAATGTATTCAAATCATGAGAGCCATGATGTGTTAAAAAAAAGGATTGAAAAATAGGAATCTGGCCCAAAAGAGCAGGTTCATGCATGATTTCGTAAATTGAAAAATTTTAAAAAAAATACAGAGAAAATTGAAACTTCCTTTTGGAACCATTCCGTTGAACAAAACTAAATACTTCTATAAAATTAATACAAAATATGCTTAATGCTAAAGGCATTTTTTAATAGAATATTTATTTTGGCACATGTTTGATACCACTAAGTACATACGTTTGTTAAACACGTCTTAAATATAATTTAAGATATAATCAGAAATTTAAACTTTAACAAAGAAAAAATCACAAACACATGAGAAAGATAGCGGTTAGCTATTGTTTCCACCATTATCTATTTACATTTTTGAGTTTCTTTGTTGCAGTATTTATAAATTATCATACAATCGTTTCATACTATACATCATATCTTTTCCTTTTGATCTCCTAAAAAAAGGGAACAATACTTCTTCTTCACAGTTCTTGGAGATATTTCTCTTGGTTCTTCGACTTGTTCAAGACGTTGTACATCAGATAGTTCATCAATCCTGAGTCTTAATGAACGAGGCATGTGATTATTATTCTCAGGCCATATTCGCAAATGATGTCTTTGAGAGTCTCTCTCAGATGCGTCACAACTTCCTTTAATGAATTTGAAAAATACTTGTTTCGAGGTATATTAGTATAAAACTGAAAATTTTACTCTATGTAACAGAAAAACGTAAAAATTAAAGAAATTATAGGAAGACAATAAAAAATTGGCTGTTGGGTGCGCTGCATCTATCAGATTCTAGGGCCCCTGCAGCCTGAAATATGAAGTGGTCAACTGCGTTTTTAGTACGGAACCCAAATACGATTGATAAATGATAGATAGTAAAAAGAGGGGAACCGTTTCTTTTTACCATATGGCCGTGGAACAAAAATTAATTTTACTATGCATCTTAGAGATTCACGCGCCTAACAAAGGGTTAAAAATGAATGAACAGGAAATACAATGAAAATAAATAGCATGTTTACTTTCTTTCCAGCGATTGCTTTTTGAAAAAGTTTTTCAAAGTTTCTATGACAAATGTTACTTTTTAATTGGTAATCTGCAGTAAATATTTAGAATAATATTTTTAAAAAGTGAGTAAAATATATCTCACATATAATGCTTGACCTCGTATGAAGACATATGACGCCTTGCTTAAAGGGAATTTATTTCAGTCCAAGTGTTAGATGGAAAAATAATTTTAGTACTGAGTTCTAACAATTTTTCGTCCCCTTAGAGCTTAATATTTAGTTTACGGAATACTAAGATCAGAATATAATGATACCATGTAGTAGTTAAAGCCGGCAATCCTACATTTTGTGTTTTAGAAGCAGCAATTAGTTCGAATTATTAGTTAACTCCTGGGTATATTTAATCTGCATGTTTATTTTTTGGTGATATTTTGATTAGACAGATTAAATAACCAGGTTAAATATTAAGTTTGATTTTCGTTGAGCAAATATGTCTCTAAGCAAAGCATATCGCAGTTTTGGTGATATAATTGTTTCATTCATTTCCTTAATGGTGAGAACCCGTTCGATGCGTCACATTTCACACAAAACCTGATGATTAAGGTTTCAGTGATGAGTGATAGCTGGCATCACATGACAGAAGTTAGTTTCCGTCAATGATCTCGGTTTTACTTCCAGTGGAAAATTCTTATTGAAAAAAATAGTTTGAGACATTAGTGTCAGCCTGCATTAGAGTTAATGCGCGATGTAACTCAGCAAAATATGATACACATCAAAGTTTCAATAGAATGTGTGTGTCTGTATGCGTGTGCATCGATATTATTTTTAAAAAAACAAACAAGGTTTTTACTATATATATGCTTTTATTATTGTGCGTTTGTTTCATAGTAAAATATTATTTATCGTTTGATTTTTAAACGCAGTTATCCTTCTCAAAAGGTAAGATCGAAAATATAAAATTTCAATGTTTATAATTAAAAAGATTCTGTATAAAATCAAACTGGAATCTACCTATTACGATTAATAATTTATAAGAGACACCAAGAAAAATTATTACGTATTATTGTTTTATTTGCTTAAAATGACAATTAGCAATGCGTTTTAAAAAGTTTATTATTTTACATGAAAATTGTTTCGCTAGCTGCATCCAGACATTTTATGACATCTGATAATTATGCGCATCAGTGTTTAATATAACAGTTATGTTTCCAAGAAAAAAATTATCATGGCAACTCAAAAAGTTGGATCAAAAATCCTGTACCCTCCAAGCCCTCCCATTGGGGTTATCAAAGAAGTCTTCTGTGAAATCAAATGCAAAAAGGGGGGAAAATCCATGTCCTCACCATTCTTTTTCTTTAAATCTATGAATGAGAGGAAAACCGTACGCTACTGTTACGAGCTTGTGTAATTATCCACGTGATCTCATGAATTATTAATGGTTCTTGATTAGCATGATCAGTGAATGATATGATAAGGGCAGTGAGGGATTGTTTCAAAATTCACCAAAGCCCACTTTACAGGGGTCGTGACTTGAAATCAAAAAGAAGAATGAACTAAGTGAAAAGAGGAAGGGAAGAATCGGGGGGAGGAAACGCTCTTCTTTTTTCTTGCACTTGAAGCTTTTTTTAACGGATAAGACAAATTTTTATTTCCTAATGCACTAAATAAAAACAAATAGGTTTGTTTTGAAGCGAAACGTTAGAATCACGCTAATAAGAGTCTAAATTAAAGGAAAGTGCAAAGTATCATGAAGACCGAATTTAGGTAAAATTTTTCACTGCATCAATTTCATGAAGACATAGAGTTAATTTTGTATTAAAGTAAATATAAATGCTTTTAAAACTTATTAAATTTCCCGATAGGAATATTTTTAAGAAATGTAAAAAAAAATTCCGATAAAAGATTATTTATTTTCTTCCATACCGAGAATAAGAGACTGCATTGAAATCCTTAAAATTATGAGACTTATTATATTCATTCGAAATATATAAAAAAATGAATAGGTGGTTAAAATTTAACTAAATAGATTGGGAATATTGAAATGAAAATAATGCTTAAAATATTACATATATATA
>BMAO01018594.1:156383-173785 GCA_019973975.1 Trichonephila clavata | reverse complement strand
TGTTTCTCTCAAAATCAAAATTGCCTCGAAACTGTTTTGAATTTTTGTAATTTAATCCTATTGAAATACTTTATTTTTACTTATTGTGATTTATGAAATATATAATATATTATCCGGTTGAGATAATATAATAATGGAATACATTCTGCTAATTTACTTCTGATATTATGAGAAAGTTCCAGCTTACTTTTCAATTTTTATCACTATTTTACCACATGTCGATGTGACTGTTACAATAAATATTGCACTTATATGTATATAGTCTGCACTTATATTACATTTGTTATGATATTAGTGTTTTATATTTCAAATTTATATTTATATCTTCATCTTTTTATAAAAAGCTAAGTTAATTTCCTTTAAAATAAAAAAAAAGCTGTTTTTCTCAAAATCAAAAATTTGCCTCGAAACCAAAATTCAAAATATTCCATGAGTTGCAATTTTTGTCCAATTATAACAAAACTTTCCAAAAGTATTCTTCTAATATGTAATTATAACTTCTTGGATGCATTGTAGTAATAGTGATAGGGGGAAAGAAGAAATTAAAGTTTTTTTATGTATAAAGTCATTAAAATTCTTGAAAATTTCATATAAAAATTGCGTTTACCCATACTTTGTAAATTATCATATAAAACATTACTTTACATGCATAAATTTCTAAAGAATTGCTTAAAGAAGATAAATCAGTTAAAATTATGAAATTTTTTAAAAAATCAAAACGCATGGAACGTTTTAAAATTTTTAAATTATCGTTAAATATTTTTAAAAAATTTTAAATTTCTTAAAAACTACTCATTTTTTTCTCACTAAATTTTCTATATGGTTTTAGTTATAACTTAAATACTGGCAGTCAAAATTTGGAGCATGTGTGTAACAAATTTAAAAAAAATTACTGTCCACTGTAGCCTTAAGTAGGTTTTCTTTTTGCCTAGATGGCCCGCCATCGGCGAGTCATGGAATTCTCGCATAACATCTTTACGTAATGTTTTGGGTATAAATACTCTTAATTCACCTAGTGTGGTTGTATATTTTGCATAATATTACAACCCGTCTATTAATTTAAAGTTACGGGACCAATTTCTACAGATTGGCTCATTAATGGAATTATCTTCAGGATTTTCTAAAAACCGCAATATATGACCTAACTCCGGATCATTCCTCTGTCCCTCTCTCAACGGTTCCCTGGACGATAATACTAACGACAGAATCACCGCACAAGACATCTTTGGTTCTTCATTACTTTCTAACGGGTTTCTAGACAATATATCAGCCACTACATTTTGCGCACCTGGGCGATGTTCCCATTTTACATTAAAATTTGCCAACTTCTGTTTTTGCCCTGCATTTAACTTAGTCTTTAATAAATCTATCCGTACCGGTTCGTCCGAAATTGCCAATTTCTCAATCTGCGAGTCCGGAATGATTAACGATTTCGTATTAAAATCAAAACTGATCTTTGCATGTGACATAAAATCAATACCTAGGATGCATGGATATTGCATATCAGCAATCACATGAAATTTCCTCAACTTCCAAAATTCCCTTATTTTAATTCGTAACTCAATTGTGCCTAAATTTCTGCATTTTGACCCTTGAGCCGTAACTACTTCAGCTAACGATTTCTTAATAGGACAAAAAGAAAAATATGATCAGTATGTTTTTTCTGAAATAAATGACTTCTCCGCACCTGTATCCCAGAGAGCTTTTATAAACGTGTCATGTAAAAGAATCGGCACATACGGAAGATCAACTGGTGATAACCGTAATGAATTAAGTTTAATTCTATTAGGAGGATTTGACTTAACTAGCGATCGTTTACCTCCCGCAACACGATCGCTTAGAAGTTTAAATTGGCATTTCTTTGCCTGCATGCGGTACAACGGCGAAGAAGGGATTCACGAACCCTCTGAAACACGCCAGGAGTATCGCTCACCTCTCCTGCAGCTGCCGAAAGTCTGGCGACGAGTTCTTCTGCAGATTTGATAGGAGTCCCATACATAAGACTCTTCAGGTGTCTCCACAAAAAGAAATCCAGGCATGAAAGATCGGGCGATCGCGCTGGCCAAGGTGCAGGACCACCTCACCCAATCCATTGATTTGGAAAGGTTGCGTTTAGATAATTTCGCAACTGTGGCGCAAAATGAGCTGGTGCTCCATCCTGCTGGAACCACATTACTCGCCGGATACGAGGGGGAACATCTGTCCTCACTTCCGGCAGCACATGTTGCAGAAAGGTAAGATATTTTTTTCCATCCAGGCGTTCTGGCAGAAGATAAGGTCCAAGTAGATGGTCACCAATTATTCCTGCCCAAACATTTATGGAAAATCGTCGCTGATATGCATGTGTAGAAGACGTATGTGGATTTACACCTGCCCATTGGTGGGAATTGTGGTTGTTAAATGTACCGTAACGTGTAAATGTACATTCATCTGTAAAAAGCACAGTTGCACCCAAATCGGGATTTAGGGTGTTCTTCTGCAGATACCAGCGATCAAAATCCATATTCGACGAGGAAAATCCCTTTGAGTCAGTTCCTGGACTCGTTGGACATAAAAAGGATGCATACTTTCATCCTTTAGTACTCGCCATGTAGTGGAGGGTGATACTTCAATTTGACTAGCCACTGCTTGCGTGCTTGTATTTGGATGATCAGCCACTATATCCAGAATTTTTTCTTCCATACCTACCGTTCTGTTAGACTTCGCACGGCCTGCATTTGAACGTGCACCAAAAAAGGATCCTGTCTCACACAACTGTCTGTGCAAGCGCACATATGTTTTAGCATTGGGCAACCGCCTGTTGGGAAACTTTTCTTCGTACAATCGTCGCGCCTCTGCACTATTCCCATTTGCAGTTCCGTAGATGAAGTGCATATCTGCCTTTTCTTGATTAGTGAAGGGCAACATCTTTCGTTACGTTTGTACCGTGATTTACACTTGTACACTCGGGTCAATGGCTTTTATCTTAATAATAATTTGCATATGCGTTCTTCTTCTTCCCCATATCACAATTTCATGTTCTTCTTCCAGAAACTTGCAGCCATAACGCTTGCATGGATAAAATTTGAAGATGCTCTAACACGTTTGCGTTTGAATTCAAATCATGCATTTTCTAATGAACGTTGATTGTTTTTATGTTGTACTATCGCCTCTTAAAGTTTGCTTTATCGTTCTTTATTTTGATCATTACATACGAGCATTTATATCCCCCCCCCGAACGCGGTTACATTTGCGCCACTTAACCGCTCCCGATGGTTTCAATTTTGTGCTCAAAATTCAAGTTAAAATCTAAGCTTTTGTAAACATTTAACATAATAAAAAAAACACTGGTAAAAGGTAGTTGTTAGTGACTCCAAAGTCTAGAGCGCCCTCTAACGGCATTTTTTTAACTTTGTCATTAAAAAAAATTTTTAAAGAAAAAAATAATTTAAAGAATGATTTTTGTGAAAACCGCAAATAATTCGATCCATTTTTCCGCTTTTTATCATCATTTGAAATTTAGGACCCTAAACTTTGATGGTGCCTTTCTCCTTCGGAAGACGTTTGGGACACTTGGTTTCCTATTTACTATTAATCGTCTTGATGTGCACTATCACCCCTTAAAGTTACTCCCATCATTTATGAAACACCCTGTATAACGCTGAAACAACCGTTCGAAATGCATACACCATCTGGCGTAGCAGTACGTAATATATACTAAGCTAGCAATTTACAATGACATTTGATGGGCTGCCTATCGGGAGAAGGCATGATTCAAGACAGCAGTGCAACCTGATAGGGCAAACTAAAAAATATTGAATGTCTTGTTCCACTTGCGGTGTCCCATTATTCTGTTGAAACTTGACCATGGACAAGGTAGGGGTGATTTCTGGCTACAAAGCTTGGAGGTATAGTAGTTATGACTATTAAGTGTCTAAGCTTTCTTCCCTTCCGAGGCAGACGATTCGTATGGCTTATGTTGACTTAGATTGTTTAGCAACAAACCATGATTCTTGAGCTAGGACATTCGATGTTGAAGTCGTACAATATACAAGCCCTCACGTTTCAAAGTATGATGAGGTTAATGCAATACTTTACGTTAGTCAACTGCTTTTTTCTCCACCCACCTGTTCTCCATTTACTTCACTATGGTTTGATTGTATTGAATATAAGCATCGATCTCTCAATATGATCATCCTTGTATCATTAACCAGCATTTCTTCCAAAAAAGAAATGTGCTCGACCGATTTTTAAATTTTTTGTGATTTGAAAGTTTATTAGAAGTAAAAAAAAAAACCATTTCAATTCTTAACAACTAGATTTTCTTGTCATTTCTACAGAGATAATAAGTTCGTTCCAACTAATATCATTTGCATACTTTACCGAGATGTGCGTATTGTGCAAATTTCATATAAATTGGATTTTACTTCATAGGGTTGCATTTTTGTTGACGGTAGTATACGCAAACGTAAAACCGGTTATTTTAAATACTGTAATTCCTATGGGTAAAATGTGCATATAAATATTTTAATTCTATAGAGTACTCAAAAATTGAAGAGAAAAATATTGTGAATATGTTTCCTGTATATCATAAGAACTGCCACAAAAAAAATATCAGATGTTCCACAAATGTCATTAAAATAAATACAGATATATCTCGTATAAGATGGTACTTGTGAAACACGGATTCGATATTACACAGCACAAAACTTGAATTAGATTTTAATTGAATTAAATGGAAAGTTTTTTGTTGAAAAAGACTTCAGTAGTATTTATCATATAATTTAAGAGCGAATTTCAATATTCTTCAGCTCTTAATAGATAAATTCTGAAATAATTGCAAGATCAAAACGACCGGTATTTGCAACTACATTAGATAACGTTTGTAATGATGTAGAAATAATGATCCAACTGAAAATTGGCCATGCATCGGTTGGTTTTTGTTGGAACAACAACGAAAAAATGCTGCAATCACTGCACTTAACTTTTTTTTATGTTATTGGCATTTGATCCGATAGCAATACCATAATAATTTTGCAGTTTATCGAGAAAACTATCAGTTAATTTCCCGCGACTTCCCAGACCTTTTTGCTTCAGAAGCGTTGAATCAACGCGTTTTTGAATAGGGCCAATACATTAAAATTTTTAACGCTATTTTCCCCATAAACATTTCTAACAGCATCAAAACTTTTAGAATCCCTATCTCCGTAAAAATGCACGAATTCCAATTTTCTCATCTGAACAGATATTTCAAATATTTGATACATACCAACATGTTCCATCATACCAGATGATTCAATATGTTTAACACGCTCATGTGAAATTCTGTCTTCAGGTTTCAGGACATAATCTGCACATTTTTAACATGACTTCAATGTCTAAAACCTTGCCAGTATGTATGGAAACGGTACTACACATCCATTTAAAGACAAGTGTCCTCTACGTTGCCGTGTTCAATCGACTGACACACCTCATTGAACAACTTCATCAAAATTATTCTTTTTGTGAATCTCAACTGTAGCCTCATTCATTATTTTATATGCAACGTTATTAGAAACTTGTTCTATTTTTTTCATGACATCTGAAAGCTGTTTTAGAAGGAGAGTTCACATTAATAGCTGAACACAGCTTCCTTGCAGCAGAGTGCTAGGAATAGAATAGTTCCAATAATTCTTAAGCGGAAAATAAAAGAAAGATTAATACTGTGAATTTTGTTAACTTTCATAGATGTGCAAAAGGAGCTGGAAAATGCATAATTTTTAAATTTTTATATCATATTAGAAAATAAGCCAAACACAGAATCTTCAAAAAGTTGAATCTTATTTTTGAAACATTCAGGACAGCGTAATAAGAAAATCACATTACTTCAATTTTTTAAATTAAAAATTACGTTCTTTTCTTCATTTTCTACAAAGTTTGGCATTTTTGAATCATTCAGAAGTTTAGTTTCGCTTGCAGTTAGTGCATATCTGTCATTTTTATTGGTCTCATTTTTGTTGATCTTACTAGTGTATCTATTGCCTTTAAACATATATTTACGAGTAGAATTTCAATTATTGGGATTACCCATAACTTAAGAGGAAATAAAATGTAAATAAGAAAACTAAAATTTTGAAAAAAAAGAATGACAATGTTAGCAAAATCATCAAAACACTCTAGCTAAAAGCAATTAAAAAGTTTGTAAACACAATCACTTATTGCTAAAATATTGAAAGAAATGTTGTGTTGCCACTACATTTTAAAACACTAAATTATTTGTATTATTTCCTAAAAAGAATTAGAATTTTAAAACTGTATTTCCTAAGCAACTGCTCCTTAAACTAATTTTTGACAGATTTTGAGCCTTTTAAATGCCTATTCCCGGTAGATTAAAGACTCTCTTCCAGTTTTTTAATTTTTTTTTAAAACTGATGATAACTACACCTCTAGGTAACGTAGAATCAAAACAGATAATGTTTTAAAAAGCCAAAGGATAGCTCTATTCAATAAAATAAAAAACAAAAAATATTTTTTGACAGAATTTGGTCATTTTAACGTGTTCGGATACCTTAAAATTACGCAGGAAAAAATAACAGTTGTTGTAAAGCAAACGATAGTAAAAATGATAATTTATACGATGGATTAAACGTCAAAAACTGATTTATTTAACTTCTGTTGCGGTATTGCTTACGTTGTTTTCAAATGCAATCTTTATACGAGTAAAACACATTCAATATGAATTCAACTGTATAATCAGGTTCCTAGATTGAAGCCAGTGTCAAAATTAAGAAATTCTCGCTGTACGACCCAAATTTTGAAGATACTTTTAATGTATTTTAAACAATTTCATTTTCGATTATCTTCCGCCTTCGAATATTTATTTTAATAATAGTAATGCATGATTATACTGCTAGACACACACCGATGTATATTTTTATAAACAACCATGCAAATTACTATTCCAGTAATTCAAAACAACATTATGTTCTTCCACTATACAGAGCGTTTATGTGGTTTAATTTATGCGCTAATTGTAGGTCTTTCTAAGTATATGTAGGATTATTATTTCAGGCGGATGGAATGTGTATTTTGGATAACCATCTTTGCAATTCTACATTTTATTGAAAAAAGAGAGAAGTCATTGTAATTTTATGGTAGTTCATTATTACCTTAGCTCAATATGATCAGCAGAATTAAGTAAATTTTAATAAAAATTATATACTTTAATGTTTTTTTTTTCAATATTAATATGAAAGTTTTACATACTGGGGTAATGTGTTTTCATTATGAACTGTCCTACCTCTGAATCAGTTAAGATATCAAACGGCAAATTATAGTTAATTCTTACGTTTATAGAAATAATTCTTCCTGTTTTAACCAACTACTTACGAGAATCTGAGGCATTTTGTGATTACACTTACTCTTAATTCAACATTCAAGTTTTATGATAAATTGATCAGCTTAAGAGACCTACTCTTATTCTCTGTTGTTAAAAATGCAAGGATCATGATAATCCATACTTTTTGAGTTTTGTGAATGCTCAAATTAAAATCACACTAATGCTTCGAGTGTTGCAAAACGGATGCTACGACATAAAAGACAATTTCGAACAGCTCATAGCACTTTCGACAGGAATAGTGACAATGACGGAAACTGACGACTTTTTTTGGTTGAAAAAATGCAATGAATGCAAAATTTACATCACATATTTTAACAACTATCGAAGTCAATAAAATGAATCAAACTCTTTCATGCCATTAATGATCCAATTCCTATGCTTAAGAACTCAACTATTTCTTTAAAATTCGAAAGTTGTTTATAAACAACACACAGAAAGAAACAACTAAACATGAAAAGTCTTCATGCAAGAATTCACCAAGTCTGGAACATTTATACTTTGAGATTCTGGGAGTTTATCCTGATTGAATAACTCCAAAGTACATCTTACCGGATTTCTTCCACTTGATACCATAGTATGGTTGAATAAGCTTTGGAAACAACAGAACCATAAGATATGCTGACTCTTCCACTGACAATGCATTTAATAAAGAGAAGATTAGGAAATTTTCTGAGGATGTTATAATTACAAAAATATGCTCGACGGCTTAAGAGTTCCCTCCCTCTTCTTCTGATGTTTACAGTATAACTTTTGAAACAATTACAAATGAGAGCAATTTTGGAAAAAAAATACCCATGTAATCCCAAGCAAGCATTTCATTAGCAACGAGAAATTTTGGGCTGGTTATGGAGGGAAAAAAGAAAGCTAGCAAACGGGAAGACAAATGCTTAGAACACATTCACAAGCAATCTAGATGTTAATACTTAAAACGTCTTTTCCACGGAAAAGATGAAATTACGTTTTCTTAAATGAAAAATGTATAGATTCCAAAAGTTTTCTCCGTGAATGTTTAAAATGAGTGTTGATTCACATTTTTAAGTTATTCATTTATGTTAAACTTTAAAACATTACTTTATAAGTGAAGATAGTTTTATGCTGGATGATTAGGGAAAACATAATGTAAAATGATTAATATAGACTATTAAGCTTAGACTATTAAGAGATTATTAATGATTAATATAGACCTAAAAATAAATGTCATTGTTATCACACAGAATGGTTGTAACATCTGACGGAGGCCCACAAAATTCATCTTGGCAAGGGAAGCTAAATTACGTGTGTCGTTTGGCAGCAGATTTTTGAGCATCATGCAGGTTAAAGTATGATTTTGTCCTGTTCTACCCTAGCTTTGAAAAAGAACAACCCCGTAAGGGGGCTTACCCCTCTTCCATCACAACCAATATTTTAAGTGAACCTACGATAAGCCGAATATTTAGAGTGACACAGGGTGTTGCCGAATTCGACCGAAAACTTCGAAGAGGTGATAGTAGGTATCATGAGGACGACAAATCAATATGAAGGGTGTTATGCACCGTGGAATTAAAAGGCAATATATATATAAGAAGCAAGGAATATATTTATTAGATGTAAAACATGTTTACAATGCAAACGATGCATCACAGCTTGAAGTCAGAAATACAACCAGATTTGTCTGAACACTTTCGACAATCCTTCGTCCTTCGGTTTCGGTTGTGACCTAAGTGACCACAACTTTGAACAACTCCTGTTACAACCACTTGCCGTTGTATTTCTGACGTTGAGCTGTGATGAATCGATCGTATTGTAAACATGTTTTACGTCTAATAAGTATATTTCTTGGTTCTTATTGCCCCTTTTCATTTCACTGTACATCACGCATTTCATGACTGTTTTTGCGAATTACTTAGATTAAACGTGGTTTGCAACCCCCTGTTCTATGTTGATTTGTTAGTCCCCATGCTGCCTCTTATTACCCCTCTGAATTTGTCGGTCGAATTCGGCACAACACACTGTATATTTACAAAAATTCATGCCTTATCCGCAATATGAACCCCAGGCTCTTCGGCATAGCAGTTAGAGTCACTAACCACTCTTCTATTCGAGTGTCTATAAATCTAATTGTCGTCTATAAGTTAAATTTAATTTGAAATTTATCATTGGGTCTTCATAATGTTCATTTATCTATGATTGCGTGTTTATTGTATGATTATATTCATGTGCTAATCATTCAGGCTTTCACAAATTATACTTTAATATTAAATGCCTTTCAATTCAGAAAATTAATAATTAATTTTTTGGAAAATGTTTATCATACTCATTTATTATTACACATTTATTAAACTTTAGAAGACGAATAATAGGATGTTAACCAAAAGAAAAGTCTCTTCATAAATTCGCTAGGTTCGAAACTCATCAAAGTAATTCTTTCCCTTCAAAACTGTGTTCTGAACACTATGAGGTCAGGAAAATCTAAAAACATCCATCACTTGACTGAGTTTTCTTGTTTCAGAAAAGGGCGGACAACGTTTCCCCTTTCCCTCTTTTATATTTTGAACTATCAAGCTCTCCACTGCTCAGCAGGTGAACAGCTTGTTACTGTGTTGCCAATGGCAGATGATGTATGGCGGCGTCAATCATCAACAAAAAAAGGAAGAAGAAGCATGGGCAAAAGTTAAGTTATGAAGAGAAATTTCTTCTCACATTTGCTTTCTCCTAATGATTAACAACTTAAAAACAGTAATAAATTGGAATATACCTATGAAATAAATTTGATAATAACAAAAAAAAGTATACTTTTTCTTCAATGATATATTTTAAATTATCTCTCTCTCTCTCTCTTCTGTATTTAGTTTCTCCTATATCTTAAAGTACGTAGTCGATACTTCGTACGACAATGGATTTTAATGAAGAAGTTCAAACAGAAGATCAATAAATTATTCTATATTTCTCTCCAACTATTTCAATAGGCCCTGTTTCACAAACTACAATGCACTGCATGATTTATAGGCCATGATGTTTTTATACCTCTGCAGTGATGCCAACAATATTTTAACTCAACATCGTATATTATAGATAAACATATATGGTTTCTAATTTCAATGAATATATAAAGGTACTATTGTGACTGAATATGTATTTACAATATCAAAATTTCCATTAAATATACATTTGAACTTAGAAAAAGTCATATTTCAAATCCTTACACTTTTCCAGGTATGATGAATAAATACATTTCTGAAGTAATTAGTTTTTATGGCGAGTTATTTGCAACACTTGTTTAAAATGAGAATGCTGTTGTTAATTTTAAGAGATGTGACTAAAAAATAAGACTCTGATCTGCTTTTAGAATATTTATAAATAAATCTCTCTAAAGAATTTTGAAAATAACTGTAGTTAATAAATAAATAATTTTTCAAGTACAAACTACTAAATATGAATTCAAAAGAATTAAGCAAGGCTGTGTGTGTGGAACCGGTCCTAGGGTTTTGTACATTAATGCAAGAGGGTTTTTAAAGATGAATGGAGGGGGTGGACCGATTGTGCATAAACATCTGCAGAAAAAACTTTCTCAACATTAAAAATTAACAATAACCAAAAGTTATGTAAAAATAAATCATAATATTAAGAGTTATTTACTAAATAACCATTTTATATATTAAATCCGTATTAATCGAAATTACATAATTTACGGATTTTTAAAAACATGCAAGGAAATGATACAAAATAGCATATTGTAACGTCGTAATGTTAATTCTTAAGCCACATTATATATATATATATTAATCCATAAATATATACAAACAGTTATAAAACTAAGTATAACTTGTCAAGATAATAAGAAATATTAGGCACATTAGTACAAAAGCAAAACTCCTGACCTTAGGAAACAAGATTGCGGGTTTAAACAAAGTTTTGCGGCTAGCCAACCTTCACCTGTAATTTTCCTATACTCTGGGCTATAGGAAAGAAAGGAATATAAAGAGAAATTTAAATATTACAAATAAAAAAGCACAATACTATTAATATATAACGATACAATTAGAGACGACGACTAATTACTAGTAAGAACACTTTTTCATATATATATATATATATTATATATATATATATATATAATTCAGCAAATATATTTTGTGTGCTATTCAAATATTGATTTCATTAAAATTATCTAATAATTCATATTTTCCATGTACACATTATTATATCAATCTGTGAAGTTTAAAGTGCGTGACTTCATATGATCTTATTATAGTACATTACTTTCAAAGTATCTCAAGTTCGCATAACATGGCCCCTGTCCCTTTCTCTTTTTTATATATTACAAATATACATGCTCAAAAGTGAAAAATAACTAAAAAACAGGAAAAATCAAAATAAAGAAAAGTGTTCTCGCGTAGGAAAATGGTACACAAACTGCCAAACGAACCTATCTTTTCATTTTAGTTCAAACGTTAACAATTATTATTTGCTTAAATAACCCACCAGAATGTATGTAATTGAAAATATCCTCTACCGTGCCGAGAAAATCTACCGAGTAAGAGGGAAAACGTAACGAATGTACAAATAACAGAGTCTTCGGAAGAAAGGAATTAAGAAAACCTCCCCATTTCGTCAATATTTGACTTTCTCAAAATATTTGAAAGACGCATCCCCACCATTCTTGCAGTCAAAATTTGTTTGTTCTTTAGCTGGTAACCGAATTTAGGCTACAGCAGAATATCCAATGGCTGAATGTATGAGAGTGTTTCATATGATCGTAAAAATACCTGGTGTTTTAAGGAATGCTAAAAATTGCTAAATATATAAAAAATAGTCAATTTTTGAAATAAATTTCTATTAGGACAAATGACTTGGTGACAATGAAATTCAGCAATGAATATTAGACTTCAATAGATAATAATTTGTGCCTGACTCTGTAATTATTTTTAAAGTGTGTTAATTAATATTTTCTGTAGTAAAATTGGATTTGTTCATTGGTCTTACGATATGCAAGATTTATTTCTTTCCAGAAGGGATTTTCAACAATTCAGTTTTAAAATATACAAAAATGTTTTTAAAAAATGACTTAAAAAGTGAAAAACAAAAGTTTTTTTTAAACGAATAATTTTCTTGGAGAAGAAATATAAAAACAAAAAGGATTAAACTCTTTCCAATCATTAACTTCTTGAATTTGACAGCAAATAAAGACAGTATTAATTCTGTCAGCGCACTATATAAAAAAAAAAAAAACTGTTTGCAAATTTGTAGTTAATTTACAGGGTACTTGTTCTTAAACAACGCTTAATTTGGTATTTCGAATGTCATTCAAATACATATTCAATGAATTATAGAGAACTTTCTGTTTTTCAATCATTTTCTGTTAGTTAAAAATATGCTGTAATTTTTGAATAGTAGCATACATACACATAAACACTTTTATTCAATATTAATCTGAAAATTTGTTAAAATGTCTAATTGCATGCAATTTTACTTTTACATTTTTGACTTATAAAAATTTAAAATAATTGAGTCTCCTAATCTTAAATAAATTTTCCAAAAGTATAGAACAATTTTACTAACGAGTTTTCGCATTTCTTGTACCAAATAACATTTCATTTTATTCACAATTCTAACATCATGAAATAATAAAAAAAACTGTATTTTTATATTATAATAACCTATATAGTTCATTAAATACTGTTACAAAAAAATGAGTTGCAGCATACTAAAATTGTCACATAATTAACGTTTATTCTGTCTTAGAAATTCCTGAATTCTAACTTTAATTTAAGGTATGCGATTACCCAAAACTCGCCGTTTCGTTCAAAAATTCGAAACGTTTTTTATGATTTTATTTCATAGCCCATACATTTAAAATTCCAAAAATACTCTATTTTTATTCTACCATATTTAGAAGCAAAGTTATAGCATAATTAGTAAACCGGAAGTAGATCCCTACACAAAATATTTTTAAGATATTGAATTGAAATTTTCAGAGTATGTTTTATTTAGTTATATCTGTGTTAGAATCAAAATCCAATCTCTGTGTATATATTCATGTACTTTATTGGTTTGTTATGAAAAAAAAATCATTAATATTTTTAAAAAATCGTGTTTTTGCATAAAATTTGGCATATTTAAAAAACTTTCAAATATGTTAAATCTTCTAATTCCTAACACATAGAAAGAAGTTATTCACGTACTGTACAAATATTATTTAAATACACTAATTAGAATTTTGTGTAACTGCAATATTTTGTTGATATTGTACTTGAATTTCTAGTTTTATGTTCCATTTCAAATAAAAGTGTTTAATTAGTTTAAAGTTTATATATTTAAAAAAAGTGCTCTGAAAGTACTCACATACCTTAAATTCTTTAAGTAAGATTTCTCTGGAGTTAGACATCTCTTGTAATTCTTGTGTTACATATACACGTGCAAAGAAAAGTACTTAGATACATGAACTTTTTACAAAAGTATATAGTATCAAATTGTGTGACGGATCTCTTCTTTTTTCCTTAAAACAATTTATTTATTTCAACCAATCTTCACCCAGAGCCAGGCATGATTTATGTAAATAAGATATATTATATAAATTCGGTTTTCGCGAGTTAAGAAGCTATGTAATAGTAAGTGAGAAGTCAAGTGAATTAAAGATCGAGAAGTCGACACGAAGTTGTTGACAAGTATAGCTAGCCTGATACGTGTGGATGTCCGCGAAGAGAAGCGGATTGAAAATAGTGAAATTCTTTATTACTGTGAGCGTGGAGTCTTCACCCATTCTTCCAGCCATTAAAAAGGGCCTGAAGTCGTCACTAGGGAACCGCCGCTGTAAAATATAAGGTCAGTGGCTTAGAATAAGAAATTGAGATTATTCGCGTGTGGTGTAGTTGTAATTGTGCGCGTTTAAGCTTTCCTAGATTCAGTTGAAATTCTGTAGTTTCCGCTAGTATTGATAGGATTGCTGGTTGATTCGTGCATTGGATTAGATGAATAAAAATAAAACTATACTTATTTTCATGAATTTCAAAACTATATAGTTATCGAAATCTTTATAAAATAACTACATTTATACATTATGAATTAAGGCTGTATAAATTACATTTTTAAACTAAAATGTAAAGTATCATTTTCAAAATATTTTCTGAGTTTAATTCGTTAAATCTCTTGGCACAATTATAATTTTTTTTTTTTTTATATAAACAAGGTTAAATTTCTGTGCAATCCCTGAAGAGAAATGGAGGACTAGGGAACATTATTCTTCAATTCAAGTGCAATCACTTTAATTCGTTCATCTCTTTTCTTTTCTCTGGCTGGAAACATCTTGCAGTTAAAGGATTCATTTAGTATCTCCTAATGTTACTGGGAAAAGAAGACTTTTCTCTCTCATCCGAAAATTGATAATCGAAAAACAAGAAAGATTCTTCAATCCGTTAAGTGATGTTTTAATTTTCAATCAGAAGATATTTTTAATATTCAACAGGGAAAAAGGTTTTGAGATTTTATTGCTTTCTGAATCATTCCAACTGTTCGTATTTCGTGGCTTTTTGCTTTATTCATTTCACAGCATTGAATCACTTGGAAAAAGAAATAATTAAGAATTTCGCGAAGGTGTACTTCAGAATGTTTTCAACAAATGAATCTCGTATAATATTCTTAAAATACCGAAATGTCCTTCACTGCTTCTATTGGTTAGCATTCATTAATGTTATCGTAATTAATTGATCATCAATTTATTTCCGTACGAATTTCATTTCTGGAATTTTCAAACTTAACATTATGCTGAAATATAGAAAAATATGGCTGAAACTTGAAGCAAAATATGTGATACATTAAGAAGTAAAATTTTGAAATAATACTTTTAAAATAGAATTATATTTATACTAGCTGTTACCCGCCGCTTCGCTGGGTATTTCATGATGTTTTAAAAATTTTACTGCTTATATATATGTATAATTGATATCTAAGTCCTAGCATTAAGAATTCGATTGAATTGAAAAATACACTTATACCTGTAACTGTCACCTGTTGATAAAAAAAAGGCAGAACTCGTCGAATTTGTATTTTCTAAAAATCTCTAAAATTGATGCATAAATGATGTTTGCTCTTTCGTAACTCAAAAACAAGTGGATTCCCGCAAAACCAATTTTCAATGATGTCTACTCGTAAATTGAACATGCAAGCCAAATTTCAAGTCTAATCTAACAGAAAAAAGCAAAAGTTTTACTATAAATATCCGTAATCCGTTGAGAGCCGTTTTCCAAAATTACCGTCTTAGCGGATTTCAAATCAACAAAAGAAAAATGCAAACCAAATATCATTATATAGTCCTTGTAGCTCGAAAAAGTAATTTTTTCGTCAATACGTCCAGTAACCTCCTGCAACCCCCCAGAACTTGATTTGCTTAAAATTTATTCTTAGTGGATCCCTATTCAACAAAAGAACATGCTTAACAAATTTCAAGTATATGGTCTAACAATTAAAAACAGGAATTTTTTTCTGTAACTCCTCTTGACCCCTCGCAAACATCTTCAGGTGTCAATTTTCATTTTACTCTTTGTTAGAGGAACTCTATTTCGTGAAAGGAACATGCCTACCAATTTTCAAGCAGGATGATCAAGTAGTTTAAAAATGGAAATATTTATCGATTACGCCTCTTAATCTCCCGAAATTAAACTTGGTAGTTGATATTCGCGAAACCATTTTGTAGCAGTTCTGTACTTTACGAAAGAATCTGCTTATCAAATTTCAAGACTGTACGTCTAACAGTTTAAAAATGGGCTAATTGTCTATAACGCCACTTGAGCCCCGCAACGCCACTTCTGAGTCTGTTTTCACAAAACCCATTTTGTAGGGAATTGCACTCTATGAAAGGAATCTGCTTAGCAAAATTTAAAGACTGTGCGTCCAATTAATTAAAAATGCAAAAAATTATCAATCACGCCCTTGAACCCCGCAACACCACCTAGGGGTGGATTTTCACAAAACACATTTTGCAGTGTATTTCTATCCTATGAAGGAATCTGCTAACCAAATTTCAATACTGTGAGTCTAATAGTTTAAAAAAAGAAATAATTATTTACATCTGCCCTTAACCCCCGCAACACCCCTTGGGGTCAATTTTCTTCCAAACCCGTTTTATAGCGGATATTTACTCCATGAAAGAAACATTCCTACCAATTTTCAAGCAGGTAGGTCAAATAGTTTAAAAACGAAAATATTTATCTCTTACGCCACTTAATCCCCTGCAACGCCACTTAGAAATCTGTTTCACAAACCTTCTTATAGTTGATATCTACTCTATGAAAGAAACCTCTTTATCAAATATAAAGACTGTACGTCTAATAGTTTAAAAATGGAAATAATTATCTATAACGCCCTTAAGTCCCTCACGCCACTTGGGAGCAATTTTCGCGAAACCCATTTTTAACGTATCTCTACCCTATGAGAGGAATCTGCTTACTAAGTTTCAAGACTGTACGTCTAATAACTTAAAAATAGAATTTATAACGCCCTTAAACCCCCCCCCCCCGCAACACCCCTTGGTCAATTTTCCCAAAACCCATTTTGTAGCGGATATTTACTCCAGAAAGAAACTTACCTACCAATTTTCAAGCAGTAGGTGAAGTAGTTTAAAACGGATATATTTATCTATTACGCCACTTAATCCCCCGCAACGCCACTTAGAGTGTGTTTTCACAAACCCGTTTTGTAACTGACCATTATTCTACGAAAGAATCTATTCAAACAAATTAAAAGACAGTGCGTCAAATAGTTTAAAAATGAAATAATCATCTATAACGCCCCTAATACGCAACGCATTGGGGATCATTTTCAGCAAACTCATTTTGTAGCGGATCTTACTCTCTGAAAGGAATCCGCTTACTCAATTTCAAGATGTACATCAAGTAGTTTAAACATGGAAACAATTATTATTAAAGCCCGTAACGCCCCTTGCTTTTCGAATTTCGAAAATCCCTTCTTAGTGATGTCTACTCTATCAAAGGAACATGTCTACCAAATTTCAAGTCTGTAGGTTGAATAGTTCAGAGATTTCGTGATTAGTCAGTCAGTCAGTCAGTCAGTC